>ARYC01017675.1:0-22334 GCA_000711775.1 Oxytricha trifallax
AGATTAAATTAACTTTACATCTAATAAATAAAGGCAGTTTTTTCTAATTTTTATTTCTCATATTTACCGATATTTTGTATTTTATCAATAATATTTTTTGTCTAAATTGTATACATAGTGGAAACTAATGAAATATAAATTAAATTATGAGATGTATTGAATAGATATAAAATGATTTCTAATTACATTTAATAACATATAATAATGAATGAATTCTATCAATATAATATGAAATGAATGAAAACGAGAAAGGTTTTTATAAAAATAAATAAAGGATATTTCTTATTAACATTATTATTATAAGATAAGGTAGTTATAAATAGGACCGGAAGTTTGTTTTTTATAATAAATTAATTAAATGTAGAAGAAAATATCTTCTTTTATCTTTACTTTAGCTGTGCTTCTGAATCTCACGGAAGCTAATATGATTAAAGATTTCTTTAGAAAAGTAGGTCTTGTTCATTAACATGAGAATAATTTCAGCTCCATATGGAATGAGCTACGCTGACCCCAGCTAAGAGGCTTAAGCACTTTATAGTAGACTCCAAGCTTCTTATGGCCATAAAATCATCTCAGGGCAAACCAATAACAATTTTGGAAAGGTTCATGAGATCACAGGACACAATCCAGTTGTTCAATCTTTCGACATGCAAAACTATTCACCAAGCAACCCCTGGCATGATGACTGGTCAAGCTGGGATGATGGTAGTGTCCAGTAAGCCATTAACTGGCATCACTCTACAGGTGGGAAAGGAATCGTTACTTTCTAGTGGCATTGGTTCTCACCATCAGGTGGTAAACAAAGAACAAGTACTTTCTATACAGATCAGACAAGTTTCGATGTAAACAAGGGTGTAACACCAGGCACTCACGAGTACAGCTTGATCATTAGAGATTTGGACCACATTGCCGGTCAATTGAAAAGACTCAAGGATGCTAGAGTTCCAGTACTCTGGAGACCTCTCCACGAAGCAGGAGGCAAATGGTTCTGGTGGGGTGCAAAAGGCCCTAGCGCTGCCTTGTAACTCTATCACATAATGAGAGACAGATTCGTTCATACTCACGGTCTTAACAACTTGATTTGGGTTTGGAGTACTCCAGAGGGTGACTGGTACCCAGGTAACGACAAAGTTGATATTATCGGTTATGACAGCTATCCAGGTGCTCACAATTATAAGTGCCCTACTGATAAGTTCAATTAACTAAAGTCAATCACAGGTGGCTAGAAAATGATTGCCCTTTCTGAGAACGGCCCTATCCCTAGAATCGCTGATTGTTTTAATGAAGGCTCAAAGTTTTTATACTTTTTGAGTTGGGCAGATCTCTTGACAAGTCAAAATGACAATCAACATATTCAGAGCACTTATGGAAGTGACTTAGTTTCAAAGATATGAAGCTATTTGATTTTGTCAAATGTCAAAGAATCCAATGGTAAAAACATTTATTAATATCTTAACTCCATTTAATTTCCAAAAATCACCTAAATAAAAAAAAGATGTTTAATTACCTTCTGATTTAAATTTCAACAATAAAAGAAAAAATTATAGTTTAAAAGACCACTAATAAGTTAGAATTTAAATTCTATTTTCATATTGATGTAATATATTGATAAAATTATCCCAAGATTATGGATAATTTTATCAATTAATTATCCATATCATCATTTTCTCTTAAACCAATAGAATTAATTTACAAAATAAATGAATTATATATTTTTAGCACTATTATTGGCACTTAAACCCAAATTGAAGATTCTTAATTAGTATTCTGTTATCTTTTGCAAATAGTTTCCAATATATCAAATTAATAAGTAATCTTAGAATTATAAACAAATGGACTAAATATTTTATAATACCATTCTGATTTAAACTATAAGCTCATAAAAATATATTATTATAGCTTAATCAAAACTTTATTAAATTATATTAATATTTCATTAGGTTCATGAATTAAACTTTGTACAATTTATTTATTAACTCAGCAAATTTAAAATATCATTTTATATATAGTTTCTATTTAAAATAGCATTTTTCTAAATATCAAATTTAAAATTAGATTATAATGAATTCCTTATAAATTTAAGAATATTTTCATTTTATGTGATATTAAATCCTACTAATTTTATTTATATTAATTGTTAATTTAATTTCTTTTTCTAGACTTAATTCCACTTTTTCAATAATTAGTTATAATTATTATTAATAGTTTGTGATAGAGTGTTTATTACACAATCAAACAAATATGGGCAATAAGCGAAAGAATAATAATTAAAAGTAGTAAGTACAAGCTGCACCAAATTATTGATATATTTAAAATGAATTCCTAGGTTAAGGGGTTTTGGGGTTTTATTAATAATTATATTAATAATAGTAGCCAGTACCAAACTAATAACAGCAACAGTTGAGTCAATAATAGATTAACGCAAATAACCAGAATTAAGCTCCATAGACTAACGCATAAACTAACAATTCGAGTGGTGTTTAAGGGAATAATTAGTCAGCTACCTAAGGTAAGTAATAAATTTCCAAGAGGAAAAAAGCATGCGCAATTTTACAATACTCACATATTGATTGCTATAATAAGTAAAATAAGGCTTGATGACACGTGTTAAGCCTTCAAAATAAAATCAAAGCAAATTTTACATTCTAATGTTTAACACTTTAAATAAAAGAGAGGTCACTAAAGAATATGAGTTGGTTTATATATAGTAAATGATCTAATAGCCCATAAACCCATTTTCCATATATTTTCTAAATCTATTTGATAAAAAGATATATAATCCAATTTTAATAGCATAACACGATCTAATTTTTATAAAATAATAGGAAGGGATTCATGAAAACAGTCTTGAAAAGTTTATATTGATTTAAACTTATTCAAATATTTCTAAGTATTTTAATAGCAATACAGAAGCTGAGTCAATTAAATCAAATAAGTCAACAGCAATAACAGCACATAGCTCAGCAACAGTAAACGATTGCTCAGCAATAACAGCAGCAGCTTGAACTCGAATAATTGCTGCAGTATCAGAAGAAACAAAAAGAAGCTTTAGCTCAGTAGTTGCACCAAGCTCAATAGCAACAGCAATAGTATCTGTAGTAGCAACAGACCAATACTTCCACCAATAAAAGTGCGAATGTTAGTAATAACAGTGGCAGCAATCAAACTAAGAATTCATAGCCACAACAACAATTCCAGAATTCCCCTAATGTAAGCTAAACTATGCCAAAAGTGTAAGTATTAATATCCTAATATCTTTATCTGGCTGACAAGCTTAAGCCCAAGTATTAATTTCCGTACTGCAATAAATAATAATAATAAGCTAAACTATTAAAATTTATCATAACTAATATGTAGAACGCTTTTCAAGAGGAGAAACTGGCTTTTCAGAAGCAAATGTAAAGTGGAATGTACTCATAGCAACAAGAAATGGACGCCAAATAGAAACAAATACAATAATAGCAGTAGCAGAAGATGACACCACAATAGTAGCAATAATACCTTCAACAGCAGTAGTAAATGTAGCAGCAATAGCAGTAAAAATAGTCTCAGTAGCAAATATAATAACCCTAAACAAAGAAATTTGTACCTCAATTCGATCCCTCGTAATACAATACTTGTAAGTAATTATTGGTGTTTTTATAATTTATAGTCAACTAAGTGGGTACTAATTTGGACTAGTTGAAGGAAAAGATGAAAAACAACAAATTAGATGAGTAATTTGGACAGCAACGTAAACAAGGATAGCATCACCCGGCTTTGGGAAATCTACCACAGTAGAGATAGTAGTAAATGCAGCAATAGTAATAACAATAGTAGCATATTTAGTACTCACAATAACCACAAAAGTTTGTTGATGAACTACAGCAGTAGTAGCAATACAATCAACAACAACAACAGTAACAACAGCCTCAGTAAAAAGTACAGTAATAACAGTAACTCTACCAACAAACTAAGAGCGCCTTTTAGAACTATAGAAATTAGCGCTTCCCCAACTTCACTGATGCAGAAATCAGAAAACTCTCGAAAGAACTCTAGTAACACGTAGGCACTCTGAACTTAAACCTCAATGACCCTACTATATTGAGTGAATTTATTAACAAATTCAGGACTCAGACAGATTTAAGCATGGGTTTAGACCTGCAGGATTTGCAGGAAATTCAGAAATCGTACTTAGAAGAGAAAATGAACTAGTAAAACGCAGGGGGAGTCAATAACTCACAGGGATTTGTTCAAAATGAAGGAGAATACATTGATAATGGAGATGATGAAGAGGGTCTCGATGAGGAAGATGATGAGAACTTTGAAGATGAAGATGACTAAACCATTAATAATAATTGCTATATATTTTTCTATTTATACAAAAGTTTACAACTAAGAGACTGAAGAAAATTACATATAGAATGATGATTACGATGGCTAGTAAGACGAAGAAGATGATGAGTATGATAATGAGTGTTAGGATGATGGCGAGGAGTGTGAAAATGATGCAATTGAGTAACCAAGCATGGTATAGAGGGGCAACCAAAACATTTATAGCCCATATAACAAACCTTTGTCTATTTGTTTTACAATTATACTATGGAACTGATGATGAGGATGAATAAGAAGGTAATTGCAATTGCACTTCTAACCAGCTTGCTCAACTTGACTCACTTGAGACCTCCGGAGGAAATTCGGTGGGATAAACTTTGATTACAAAAATAACTCAGAATCAAGATATAAGCTAGGATGACTTCCATGAATTCTTACAGAAATGTACACTTCCACTGCCTACTCAACTTTCTCAGAAGTTTTAGAGAATCTCTAAGGAGTTCAATAACAATATCACGTACATCATGAATTATGTGTATAATCTGCTCTAAGCTGTTCCACCAGTTTAATCCACCTTGGTTTAAACTAATGTCCAATAATCTCAAGTTGTTTTTATATAAATAATAGGAATTGAGATTGAGGGAGATTTATTAGTTTACTTAATTACTTGAATAAATTTTTATTGTTGTATAACAGCAAAATCAACAAATAGCTTCTTAGCTAATTCAGCAATAGCAGACAGTGACTGGTGAAAAATCAAAAGCCACCATTAAGTATGAAAATCTACTTAATCAATCAAAAGAGCTCTGTAAGAAGTATATAGGGCCTCATTCTGTTCTCCAAGTATTTCTGGAAATAATCATAGATTGCATCGGGCAAATATCTCATTAAATCAAAAGACTGACAAAAAATGAACTTAAACTTTGGAAAGAAAAGGTGACTGTCGTCAGAAAGACTACTGTTCCATAATTACAAAGAAGCAGTAGTGTTGATAGTGGCTTGCTCATAACCACAAACAATATAATTAAAAATTTGAGCAAATTTAAGATCTTTTTACTTACTATACCTAAAATTAGAATGACATGTTTCAAAGATCCAAGCTCAAACCCTCTCAAGATGATATGGTTGAAATTCAAATAAAGTTCAAACCTTTACTCAAAAACATTGATGCTTACATGAAGTTTCTACAAGAAATTCAAAATAAGTACATCTTTATCATGAAAACTTGCGCAGTCACAGTCTCAAAACACTTCACAAACTTGACTTCTGTCATAATTGAGGGTAATTCTTATGAGTTCCCAAGTATCGATTTGCACAAAGCCATTATTAATAAGTTGATCATGAATGATTAGCAGCATTTCAAGCATTTCTTCTCACATATTAAGAAGTAATTCAAGAGAGATGAAGCTCTTATAAAGGAGAGATATCCTGAATTCGCTTCTGCAATTTAGAATTTTATGAGTTAAGTTGAGTAAGACACAGTCAAAAACGTTAGCATTGATTAATACATGAAAGACTTGAAGAGACACGCACTTCAAGAATACAAAAAACTTTATGAAAAAGAGCAAACTACAAACTAAAACTCAGATTCAAAGTCCAAGAGAAAGAAGAAGAAGGAAAAGCTTAAGAAATAACAAACAGCCCTAGCATCAACAGCACAAGGTGTAGCAGGCTAATAACAACCATTTTAATAGAACCAGCAATTAACTCCTTAATAACAACAGCAAATGTAGTAACAGTAAATTCAATAACAGCAATACATTCAGTAGCAATAATAAAGATAGCCCAATTAACAGCAACAATAATAGCAACAGCAGTAGAATGTTCAGTACAATCAATAGTAACAGTAGTAATACTTTCAATAACAGCAGCAAATCTAGCAGCAGTAAGTTCCTCCTTAGCAACAATTCCAGAATCAAAGACAAGTGTAGCAAACGTAGTAGTAATAACAACAACAATGGTAATATGCATAAGGCACAAAGCAGCAGTAGTAACAATTTTAGCAACAGTAGTAAATGAATCAATAAACAGATTTCCAAAATTTCTAGCAAGTAAGTTAGACTCAAGGGAAGAAGAAGAGAAATAAGAAAAAGAAGAACAAAGAGGGTAAACTCACAACTGAAGAGCTTCATAAAATGAATGCTGATGAGCTATGTGATTACATAGAAAATGAAAATAATCACAATAATCAAAATGCTGGATTAAACATTCAGAATCAGCAAGTGGTTGGTTCATAAGGATCTTTATCAGCTTAAAATTCAGCAAGAAGCAAAGTCTAAAAGCGATCTGCTGGTATAATTGTAGTTTTTTAGATTTTATTCTTCAGTTTGAATATTTTATCTAGCAACCTCAACAACCCTTGAGCATGCAGCAACTAAGTCAGCTACAAAAAGCAAGGTTCCAGAATACTTAAAATTCAGTAGGTTCAGGGTCTAAAGCTGATGCTATTAATTATACAGGCAAACCTCTGGACTTAAATTTTTCAGATGAAGGCATTTGCACAAATTGTAAAGGTTATGTGAACCCACAGGGTTACTTCGTACATGACGCAATTTGCGATGAAAGTAGAAACTTATATGAGAGTGACTTAGACGAAGGAAGTTCAGACATTCAGTAATAAGTCAACATCGGAGACTCATAGGCAAGCTCAAGTAATTTCGTGGGTAGATTTTCCAACCCTAACAGATTGAGCAACTATTTTGATGATACAGGTGATGAAATTGAACCAAACGAATTGGAAGTAGAAATGTAAGTGGAAGAATTCAGAAGAAGACTTGAAGTAAGCTTCAAAGAGAGCTTGGGAGGGACTCTTAAAAGGAAGCTAAAGCCAAATATTACCAGTGATTGGATTGTATCTTTAAGACAAAGATTGAAGAGTGGATCAACTCAAGAGAACAGTAGCAATGAGAGATACGAAAATTCTCCAGCTAAACAGAGCTAGGACATTTAAGAAGAGAATCAAAATGTGAAGTAAGACAAAGAAGGCCCAACTTATCCTGGAGTTGGAAGACAGAGAAACAACTACAGAAGAGGCAAGAATCAATCAGCAGGTCACAGATAATGATGAAGAATTTCAGACGCTAAATATTAAAAAAAATGGCTAAATGCAAAATTTAAACAGCATAATTTTCATAGTTAAGTTATATTGAGTATAAGAATGTAAGGTGAAGAAATTTTCAGAGACGAAACTAGAGACTAAGATCTAGTGATAAGTTTTAGAGATGAGTATTCGCATACCAACTTGCATTTAATAATGAAGACCTTATGAAACTGAGGTTAGTAACTTAATTTGCCTATGAAAGCTAGAAATGGCTCTGCTTTCCGATGCTTCATCCTCCGTATGAGAAGTTGATATTTAGATCCTATTCATGGGTTTTCAAGAAAGAAAATTAGTTCACTCGATATTCATGTGCTATGTCTTTGCCTATAATTTAAAGCAGTAATATCATAATTTAGGTTTTAAATATATCTGATAGGTGAGGCTGTAGTTTATCTGAGTGAATTGATTTTTGAGTATTAAATCTAAGGGTCTAATAAGTCCTTCTCATTTTGAGGCATCTGGGCGGGGCTGTGTATAGTGAGTAAAATGGCTTTTAAGTGAAAACTCAGTTACTAGCTAAAGCATGATAAAGCTCAAAGCTAATCATTTATTTTTAAAATTCAATGGATTAAAAGTTAAAATTTAAATAATTGACAATTATTTAAATATTAATCAATAGTCTCCTTATACACTCATAAATTAATAATCAAGAATTATTGAAATGTTTATGATGTTGTAATTGAGATAACTCGCACTAAAAAATTGAACACCCCAAATTAACTCTTATTCTTTCTCATCATTTTATCAATCAAAAATGATATCAAAATTTATCTATATACCATTTTCATTTTTCAACGGCATACTTAAGCAATGAACTAATATTAATTATTAATATGGGAGCAATTCATTCAAATTTAGTAAGTCAAATAAAACTAAATTAATCATTTAAACTATCAATTTATGAATGTTAAAATTAGTAAAATGTGACATCTTTGAGTTTTCTTGAATGAAAACTAAAAAATAAGCAAGATTTTACTTTTTTGAATTTAATTTCTATATCATAACTAGAGCGAGTAAAACATTACACTAATTGATATAAACTTTTGATAAATTTAAATAGAATTTGATTTACTTCACTCATTATATCAGTAAAATAATCAAGGAATAAGTAAAGTTCAAGATATACTTTATAAAAATACAAAGTTAAAATTATTGTTAATAATTTCAAATTCAAATTTCCACATTAAATGTATTTAGACAATATTTAATCAGTAATTATAGATAGAAAATTATTAACTAAATTATATATGATTAATATAATCTCAATGATCTTTGGAATTGTTTCATGTTAAATTCTTAGTGTATAACTAGTGAGAATGTTGCGCCGAGTGATCCATATTATAACTGGATTTATAATTTAAGTTAGGTACAATCAAGGCAACACAAGTAACTGAAATATTCTTAAATTTATTTTTTGAACTTATATATAATATTCATAGCACTAGCAAGAAAAGGACTACTGTATATAAATTAATAAATTAAATTAAATAATACTAAACTATTAATCTTCTCAAATGAGTAGAAGAAGATTGTGATCATTCCCTTAAAGTTCTTAATATTACTTTAAATAAAAAGTCTGTTACCGTAGCAATAATCTGAGTATGTCTATTTATATTAACTTCATATTAAATTTATTTAACAAGGTTTCCAAGCTGCGAATAAGACTTAATCCTAATTATTTTATAACAAAATTAAGAGCAAATGTGTTGGGTATAGAGAGGTATGAAAGACCAAAGAAGAGTTTAATAAATTCTAATCAAAATAAATAAATGACATTTTTTATAAAAATAATTTCAATTGAATCTCAAATGATTGTGGCTAATTCTTAAAAGACATGTTAGTTGATTATTGTTTCTTTTTTTGTTCAAAATTATTCAATATGTGTTTGCTTTAGTAAGTGTTTTTGTAAATCAAAAGTATTGATTCTCTAATTATTCATAGATTATAATTGCATTAAGTAAAAATTAAATTAAAAAATTCACATTATTTTTTATAATCAATTATCAATTTAAGATACACTTAACAATATTATATATAAAAGTTCCCAAATTTTGATAATTAATAATCTAAAGTTTGACTTTAATAAGATTTCTGATATCTTTTTAAGGACCACAACTGGAATAATAATAGACTATGGACGTCACTACATTCTTAATTTCATATTTCAATTTCTTCCCTATGTACTAGAAAACTGCATGATAAAATTCTGATAATATTTTGGTTATAATTTATGAAAAATTATGAGAAATTACTTCGAAATTTATTATAGATTTACTTTGAGATTCAAAGTTCTAAAGAACACCTGATTGATATTGATCATCACAATATAAAACAATAAATCTTCAAATTAGTATTTATATTTAATTTGTTAAATTGTTTTAAAATCTAACTTAAAATTGAGATTTCTTGAATTGATATTTAAATACTTATCTTAATAGAATAAGTTTTTAAAATGAGAAAGGTGGGTTTGGTATTTTAGATAACCCATACTCTCAAAACTCACAAAGGGGAAGTAGCGGATATAACTCAGCTCACAATCAATAAATATAAAACAAAGCCTCAGATTTCCAGTGTCTTATGGTTTCAATTAAACTCTCTATGGATAATATGAATGATTATTTCAAGATTTGCTCTGGCAGGTGTACTTCAATAAAAATAATAGGGTAATTATGAAGTAAATTAATTTTAATTTTACGATTGGAGGAACTCTTATGCTAAGTATCGTTGTATTTTTGAATGTTATAACTATGATGCAAGTACTTCAGGTTGCAAGGTAATACCACGGAGTTAAGTCTTACGTAAAATTCATTGTTATTAATCAAACCTAGTATTTGGGTAGAGAGGAAAACAAGTAATTGATGTCTGCGTTATAATAACCTAGTTGAGTTGTTGCATCGCTTACTAGTACTTTGCAGCCTCATCAATCAACTTTATACTCTGTTAGTACTCAGATTTAATATTAGCATTTATGATTGAGAGAAATGCTCATATTTTAAAAAGACTTTTTATGATTCTCCTGACGATTCCTGTCATATTTCTTAGTTTCTTGGGATCATACAAAGCGCTATCATACTTATCTATTCCATCAATCATTATAGCTGTAATGGGAATGATCACAAAAGTATAAAGTTATTTACTTTATGCTAATATTTTTTTGAAAAGATTAAGATGAGTGAAAAACCAGCTTTAGAGGGAGTTAACTGGTTCTATTTACCAGCTGTGTTTGGAAGAATGGGTATTGCAATGCATATTTTTAGCGGTAACCCTTCAATACTAAATATCAGAGGAGAGGCAAGTCATAAGAAACGATACCCATCTATACTCAAATTTGCGGTCCTTTAAAATACGATTATAGTGCTATTCACTTTCTACGGTGCTACAAGCTACATTCAAACATTAAATGTTCATAATAAAGTTTAAAAAGATTTTATTGATTAATAATTGCCTACAAAGAGGATACTAAGCCAATCTTTATTATGAGTATGCTACCCCTAGATCCCTTCATTCTATTTATATTCGCATGTTTCAGCTTTAACTCTATGACATCTTATCCTGTTTAAATTTTATCTGCTTTTCAAATTATTGAAGGACTTGACATATTCTAGAGCATACAGGCACCCTATCATCTGAAGAGATACTTAACAAGAACTTTCATTATCATTTCAGTAAATCATTTATTGAGAGAATTATTCTAAAATCTTTAAAACTCTCATTAAAGTACCTAACTTCACAGATTTCCTGAACATTTCTGGATCACAAAATAAATAAAGAACTATCCATTAATCATTCTCATGCTTTGTTATTCCCTAGTTTTTGTACATGAAACAATTCCCCTTACTAATAAATTTAATTGAGACTACATTAGAAAATTGGATGTATTCTTTTGATATTGGTGGGCATAAGCGGCAGTCTGTTCTCAATAAACTATACTATACAAAGAATCATGCACGATGTCAATAACTGAACATATATACTTAAACTCATATTCAGACCTAGATTTGAGTAGAACTTATATAAACTATTATGAGAAGTCTTATTTTTTATTATTGAGTAAAAATAAAATTTTCGCTTTGATTTTTTATTAACCACATTCTTAAAATAAACTATTAAAATGAAAGGCAAGAGGTTTAATGGAGGAATATAAAGTTATATGATTAAATATAATCTGTCTGATTGAAAGACTATTAAAATTAGACCTAATTCAACTAATACTAGAATTTAGTTTTGAAAATTAAGTGATACTCCTTTTAATCAGTATATTGATAAAATGGGATTATATATCTTTGAATTATTTATCTTAAATTATTAGAACTTTAAATTTAATGCAATAACGGATGCATACTTTTGTGCCATTTGTCCCATTTTTATCTTAAATTTCTTATTTTATATTAGGTAAATATAAATGTCCCCCCCCCAAATAAATTGACTAGCTATATTTTTAGAATCAGACAATATTATTAAAGAACTAATCTGCCTATTCTGTCCTAATATCAAATTACTTAGCTTTTGTAAATATTACAAGTGTTGTTGATAAATAAGCATTTTAAATATTAAATTAATATCATTTATTATACATAACTTCATATTTTCTTTGAGAATAGAATATTTAGGGGGATGTTTCCTGCACTGGTTTATGGTAAAAAAAATTTTAGGGAAGTTTTCTGCACTTTTTTTTAATTTTAATTTTTTAATTTTTATAACAACTATCAACCAACTTTAGGACTTATTTCATTGTTATAATTATACTTCAATTTATTAATCAATATTCAATATCTCTCTACATATTCTAACAACTCTGACATATTTCATCTGATATTTTTAGGTTTCTGTCTCTAAACCATTAATTTGTCCCCTCAGTACTCATAGTAATTCTAAATATTGTATCCAATTGTTAGTGTAACTCTGATTCAACTTATCTTGTTCTTTACATACCTATGTAATGTGAAACTATACTTACTTAAATTATTGAAATGATGTATAAATATCATCTTAATATTAATGGGTCATAAAAATGTTAAATCTTATAATTTATGTAAAATTTATTAAATTTTACATATAAATAAAAAAAAGTGTAGGAAACTCCCCCCCCAATTATTAATTATACAATTATTATATGACTGTTTAAAAATACTAAATTTGTATGCCATTAATTGATAGACTATTTGAATTGCTTCATATAAAGCAATTAAGGAATTATAAAACATGAACAATTATTAATAATATAAGCAGATCCCTGTCACTGATATGATATATATGTTAAATACTTATTTTTAAATATCTCAACTAAATATTTTTAAAAGTACTTAGTTGAGTTTTTATATCATAAATTTATTTAAAAAATTAGCAAGATAAACACAGCAATAGTTAATAATAAACTAACACAAATTTAAATAATTTATTAAATTAGCTATTTTATCAAATGAGTACACAAAAATAGTGATCAAATTATATATATATATATATATATATATATATATATTTTATAGAAATTTATAAGTAATGATAATATGTTTCCATAGCAGTGATTATGATCTTAGAAAAATAATTATAAGTATTATTTCTTTGAATTTCCCAAAGACTGCAAAAGCAAGTTATAAATTATGAAGATTGGAATGGATAAGTAAGATAAACCAAAGAACAATTTCATCGACACTTGCAAATTACAATTTGACTTTGATTTTTTAAAAATGCAAATAAATAATTATGAAATTTATATATTTATTTAGTATTCGTGCTGGTCATTATTTCAAATGAGTTTTGGAGTATTAGTCCTATTTGAGATTCCTTCATAATAATCAAATATATAAATATACATATTTTTTTTAAAAATTAATTCCATTTTTCATTTTACTTATCATTAATTAAATTCATATATATTTATTCATAGCAAGAGTTAATTATGGTAGTATATAATAATATGATTAAGCTTTAAGATTATTTATCTGTGTTTATATTTATTATTATATTGTTTAATCACTGTTGAAAAATTAATAAGTCATTAATTATACGACTAATTTTATTATATTTATGAATCACTCAATTGTTTAGGACTCCAAAAAAATTTAAATAATCCTAGGTGGGGGGATACAATTAATTATTAAGAATTATTTATATATTAAAAATGCACTCTGAAAATAATGATTTATGAAATACGAATACTAAATAAGACTGTGAAAAATAAGGGAGTCACTATAATGGTTTAATAGATGTTAATATGAAAAATCATGAATATATCAAATAAAATTGCCAATTTGAACAAAACAGTTAAATTATTTATAATGAATTTTCATACATAATAATCAGATATATTGAATTTTCTTATAAAAAAAGTTACTAGATAAGTAATGAAGACTAAAGTAAAAAGGCTTCTGATATTTAATGCTTGCTAGTGTCAATTAATATTAATTATTCCAAACTCCTTTTTATTAGGAGGAGTGATTTTATATTTTAATATAAGAGGTCAATGTAAAAGTTACCAAATATTTATGTTTATATATTAAAAGTGATTGGTGGAAGCTTCGTTCTTACGTTTGTTGTCACTTTAAATTACATAACCATGAGACAATCAAATAAATTATTCATTCTAAAATTTATAAAAGATTTTTTATATTTATATATTTTTTGAATGCTTGGCAGTTGCAGCTTAATACCCTCATGCCAAGTCATATTCAGAGCTTGCTTTTTATTATAGTAATTTATTACTATTTTTTGGGAAAAATGGTAAAGTTATGATTGATATTTGCATTTGCATAACTTAGATCACATGTTGTATTGCCTATCAGTATTTCGCTGCATCATCGATAGACTTTATTATTTGTGAATACTCAGATCATAAGATGTTAAATTGGAAACAAATTGTTCATGATTTTAATTACCATTCCAGTTATATTTTTCAGTTTTCTGGGGACTTACAAGGCACTCTCCTATTTATCCCTGCCTTCCCTAATCATCACAATTATGGGTATGATTACTATTTTTTGATAATTTATTTCCTAATAA
Source organism: Oxytricha trifallax (assembly GCA_000711775.1). NCBI lineage: Eukaryota > Ciliophora > Spirotrichea > Sporadotrichida > Oxytrichidae > Oxytricha > Oxytricha trifallax. The sequence goes on from ARYC01017675.1 coordinate 14,414, forward strand.
TCAATTTTGATAAAATAAGCTTAAGTGAGAGGGGAGTTTTTGAGGATGTGTAGTGGTTCAATTATCAAGCAGTCCTTGGGAGAGTTGGCATGATTATGCATATTTTTGCTGGGAATCCTTCTATTATTAATATACAAAGTGAAGCTAGGAATGTCAAGCGTTACCCAAAAATACTAACTATTGCTTAGTAATCATATAGTAAAATATATCTTGCTCTTACTTTTCAATGTTTATGGATTCGTAGCATACACTCAATAAAATAATATCTAATTAAATGCACTTGTAATTTTAATATCCTATTTTATCAAGTATTCTAGTATTTTTAATAAATTATGGATTGCTTATAGAGAGAAAACTTAACCAATTTTCATAATGAGTATGACTCCATTCGACGGCTTTATTCTATTCGTATTTCTATGTTTCAGTTTCAATTCTATGACATCTTACCCCGTTCAAATTCTGACAGCATTTCAAATAGTAGAAAAATTTGAATTTTATTAGAAAATTGAGATTAGCTACTATTTAAAGAGATGCCTTTCAAGATCAATAATTATCATATCAACTATAGAGAGTATTGTAATTAAGGAATTAGGGGGGGAAGTTTCCTGCCCCATACATAAAAATATGTAATTTTTATAATTTTCAAAGAATCTTAATCATCAATTATGATGTAGTTTTCTTTTTTAATTTAGCTTCAAATATCATTTCTACATGATAATCAATTTAAAATTTAATGAAAATTACATTAATTAATTAAAAAACACTTATTTTACCCTTGTCAGTAATATATAATTTGATAAAGAATAATTATGTACCTTGAAAATTATATAATAATAAATGTCGTATAGTACATGGTTATGGTTATTGAAATTGAAAATTGAAATTTATTTGTTTCTATTAAATTTATTGCAAAAAACATAAAACTTAATGTTGGGGGCAGGAAACTTCCCCAAGATTAATATTATTGTAGGAATACATTCGATTTGGGAAAATGAATTTAAATTAAATTAATTAAATATTAAAATCATGGCAGTTATCAAAACCAAAGTGACTTAAAATTCAAAAATAAATGGATTCTACGGTAGATCCCGCAATTTTAGCTGGACTTTACTATTGCCAAAATTCAAGAATCATCCCAGAAAGCGAGATATTTTGATTTTGAGCTAACTCCCAAAAATAGTGTAATGGGTTATTCTCGCTTGAGCAATGAGATAAAATCATTATAGCAAAAACAACCACCGTCTCATTTTTAATGCGCTATCCAGAGAGTATAATATTGTCATGATTTGCAGACACTTTCCAAAAACATAACTGAAGGTAATTAATAATTAATTAATTTTAATTTTAATTCATTTTCCCAAATCGAATGTATTATATAGAAAAACTTATCGCTTGTTTTTCATAACAGTTTTAAATTATCATATTAATGAATAAAGAGTTATAATATCTGCTTATTAGTTCCTAATTTCACTGACTTCCTTAATATTTCAGGGTCAGTTGGAGCAACATTTTCATGTTTTATTCTAAAATTATGATTAATATTTTTAACTATTAATTAATGGCAAAAGATTGGCTGCTGGCTTTTGATAGTTTTTGGGGTTTGTGGAAGCTTATTTTCTTTAACTTTCACAGCCAGAAGAATATTTAATGGAGAAAATAATTGATAAAGTATAAATATGTATCAATTTTCCAAAGAAAAGGAGATATTAATGCAAGAAAATAATAAAAGACTTATTCACTATTGACATTTTATATTTAAGTTTCTTATATCAAACAACCAAAAAATTAAAATTAAATCATTAAAACAAGTGTTTATAATTCTAAGTTTATTCCTTATTAAAATACATTTTAATTTATTCTCTTTTTGCTTATAAGGTATATTGTCAAATATCAAGATTAAATATTGTTGAAAATAATTTTCTTTGGAAAATATAGTTGATATATTTTCGCTTTACAAATAAATTTATCCTGATAAGTATTTAAGATCATTGCATAAAAAGAATCCGAAAATATATTTTAATAATAAATTTACCTCCTATAAAAATTCAAAATACCAACAAATGAAATTAAAAATATGTCAAAATTTTAAGACCTTAAGAAAATCAATTTTCATTATAATAATCCTAATTTTGATTAATCAATTCAATCAATTTAACTGTCATTACTTTTGAATTCATAATTTAAGATATTTTAATTATCAAATCACGTTCATTTCATCAATATTAGATAAAATTGCTTCTGCTTATATTAGATTTTAATTATTTAAATTATCGTATTTCTATTTTTTGTGAATGTTCTCATATTTTGAGCTTCTTTTTCTAGTTATTAGGTTGCCCTCCAAAGAATTTGTTCATACTATTGCTCATTATCTACCCTTTTTATTAATTATTTATAGCACTATTGATGCTTGTATTTTGGGTGCTACTACTATTTTAAGCATTTGCACTTGAGTTATTATTTGAAGCAGTTGTAGTATTATTTGTCAATTATGAGTTGCCGAAGAATTTAGCTAAGTTCCCTACATCTTAAGCCACTCTTTTCTTTACATTAGAGTAGGATTTTTGTTTAACGCTGTTCTCCCATTCTTTTTCGTTTATTCTATAAAGTGCCATTGCTGCTCTTGCATCTACTACTGAGCAATGAGATCAATATATTTATAAATTAATAGATTTTAGTCATTAAAATGCAATCTAATTGTAATTAGACATGAATAAATAAAAAGATCCTTCTTAAATCTTTCTTTCCAAGAATTATTCAGTTAACTTTTTCAGGGAGATAGCTTGTCCACTCTAATTTTGATACTTCTTAAATTTTGAGATATCCCTAATTTTGTCTTTTCCTATAATCATTATTTTACAGCCTGAGTTTGTTTAATGACCTGAATTTAGAGCTTCCTATAGCAACTTCGCTTTTTCATCTATTTATTAATCTTCTTCGTTTACTCTCTCGATATTACTAAATTATATCACTTTAAATAAGAAAAAATTGAGATTTGAGAGGACATTCTGTATAAATTTTAATATTCATTATTATGACAATAAAGCCTTGAGCAGCATTTTCCTCTCTGATAGCAAGAACTCCAAAATCATGCTTTAATGAATGCCCAACGATGGTCTTTCCTTTTAACATTCTATGGACATCAGCTAACGCCTCTTTAAATGGTTTCGATTTTAGCATATTGGCTGGAGTTATGCCTGACACCCAAGTACGGAAGTTAGTAATCTTGCCTTCTGGTCGCACATATTAATCGTATAGTACATGCCCATTATAGTTTACTATCGACACTCTAAATTAAAAATTTGTTAACATTCTTCATTTAATAATTTGCATTTCATAACGATGTTTTTTTAGCATATTAATGACATCTCTCAATAAAAATAGTCAACTTCTACTTACCTAGCTAAGCCTTCTGAAAACTTATCAACTTCTACCATTTCGCAATCAATTGAAACCAAAGGTGTATCCCTAAACAACAATCAGTATACATTTACACTTTAAACTTACCCTTTGAAAGTTGTGTGCTGAGGTTTGAAGATCTGATCAACCAATGAAACATTTTCATCGCGATTACTAGTTTAAACTGTTCTATGATTCCCATTTTGTTAGTTCTAGGACACATTTTTCACTTCTCTGTGATTCTATTATTTAATAAGGAATAGAACAACTGAATTTAGATTAATCATGAACCAGTAAAATAAAATAGAAAGGTTTGTAGTAAAGCAATATTTATTATCGTATTTGATAAGACGCTTCTTATTATTTTCTGATTTCTTTTACTGTTCTCCAATGACTATATTCATAAGACTTAACATCTGAGATGCTTCCTATTTAGCATTTATTTTCTCTACCATCACGTATAGTATTTTTATGTTAGACTGCTTATATATTAAATATATTGCTATTTTTATTGTTTCTTAGCAAAAATTCAATATATACTATGTTTGTACTATGACGTATATTAAAATTATTGAATAATAAAAACATTCTATTTAAAAATATAATTATCAACATTTTAAGATCAATCATTTCTAGAAGCCAAATCTTAAGTCAAGTTTGCAACAGTATTATTCTTAAATTAATCAAGGATGTTTTCCATTTTATTAGCCTGTAAAGTATTTGTATTGTCAAGGGAATACTAATTATTAACAATAGCTGCTGCTTTAGTAAATGTCATATTTTTATTCATAACTTGTAAGTTATTGCTGTTTTATTCCCCCAAAACCCCTGAAGTCATTGATATAAAAATAATTGTTTATATATCTAAAGAGGTTTGATAATAATTATAAGATGCTTTTAGATCTACGATGAGGAGTTTACTTTCGCATCTTCAAATATCCGATACTTTAAGAACTTGCACTGTTTGGTGTTTAAGTCATGTCTTAAATATTTACTTAGCTTGACATTTAAGTATGTTGATAGGGAATATTCACATTCATCTTTGAAGTTTTACGATCTGGAAGTTTTGTCAATATCACCCCATTTTATAGTATACTAGACTGAGTTTAATAGGCTTAATTAGAGGTCATAGCTTAATAAAAATTAAGGTTATTGAGAAAATCTTAAAAATAATTGTTTATAGCTCTTTCTTAACTTGTGTTTGAGTAAAGCATACCAGTTGCTGACAAATTTTAAGCTCTTCTATTGGTAGCAGACTGTTTTAATCTTTTCAATTCCTTAATTGATTCATGTCTGAATTATTTTGTATAAGCTTATCTACTTTCGTTTAAAGCTCCTTAAGTCGATTAATCCATTGTTTGCTGCTGCAGATCTTTGAAGTTTGTTTTACCTATATAACTCTTCTAAGTTTAAGTTTGTGTTAAAAGCATATTTGGTTGAGTTAAATTCAAATCTTTGGATGTCATTAAAGTGTCTTTGTTAAGCTAAAGTAGATTCTTAGTCTTTTCAAAGATATATGAGCCTCTTTATGCATTTTAGATTAGTGGTCTATTTGAACTTTAACCAGTAACTGATAATTCGGTACCTCTTTCTAGGTTGTTAAGATAGTTCACGTTTTTCCTATGTGAATTTATATCTGAAGTTTAATTTCCACTTATAGATTTAGAAATATCTGCTCCTCCATATTGAACAGAACTGATCGATTAATTTACATAGCTCATTGCTTCTTTTTCTGTTTTTATCATTGAGCTGTTTCTTCCAGCTTAAGTGGCAGTATTAAACCCTGATAATGTTTAATTAAAAGGCTTGGTTAATCTATTAGTTGAAGATGAGGTGGGTCTACCTGAAGTCAATATTACTTATTTTGCTTAGAGCCTGAATTGTTATTTAAAAGTTCAAAAAGTTTCTCTTAATTTCTATCAATCTAAATTTAGTCAGTTAGATATGAATCATGATTCTAAGTCAACTCTTGATTAAAAAGTTAAGCTTTTCTTTATATAAGCTCTTTTCTTTCATAAACATTATTCTGATATTTGACTTTATTAGGCTTGTAAGCCAAACAGGCAATCTTAAATGCTTTAATTACAAACTATAAAAGTTTAAATCACTAAATAAAAATTACTGATGAGTTTCCAGAGCAAGACACACAGTTATTATTCAAGCTTATCACTTAAGTCTTCCCTTCATTATTGTTTGTCTAAATAGTTTATTCATCCCCAAAGTATCCATAAAGTCCTACTTAATTTTTATCATTTTCTTCTTGCATTTCAAGAGCCAGTTATATATTGAATGCTTCTTCTACTTTATCAAATCTGTTCTTAACATGATCAATTACTTAATTCAGTTATTTAATTTATATTTCATTATGTTATTGGCCTTTTGTCACATCTTTGAAGTCTAATTAGTAGTCTCTCTTTTCTTTGCTTTTTTTCTTCATAAACTTCGGTATTGTATAACGTAAATTATTTAAAATTATGATTCATTTTTATCTTCTGAATAACTCTGAATTAGATTGAATGTCTCCTCTTCAATTTTTTAAGTAATTCTCTCAATATTGTCAACTCTTTCACTCAATCCCAATGGTAATTATTTAAACCTCTCTTCTAACTTTTCTGTAGTCTCACTTAAATATGACTTTATTATATCAGTGCAGAGTTCAGTGAATAATATTTTCTCTTCTTCAAACAATAACACTTTAAACTCCTTGAATTTATTGTAGAGCTCACTCTCTGTCAAAATCATTTCGTCTCTTAAACCTGAATGAGAAGAATCAAATTCTTAGGAATGACTTCTCTCCTGGTCATTAAAATTTAAGTTTTTTCTTCGTCTCCTTTGCGATAATTATGGGCTCTCTAGTTCCTCTGAAGCCTTTTCTTTAAGTTCTTCAAGATATTAATTATTAGAAGAGAGTCCTGCCATATTTATGAGCTGGATTATTTAAGGCTAAGAGTTGATAGAATAATCATCGTTTTACATAAATTCTAAGTTTTGAATTAACTATGAACTTTAACTTGACTTATTTCTTGTCTTATCAATATCTTCTTAATCCATGTTTTGCAATTAAATACTGCTAATTGTGGGCTTGCTATTTAATCTTTATAAGTTCATATACTATGGACTAAATTCATCTTTGACTTAACTTATTAACCCTTCTCTCAAACCCTTAACCTTGAAACTGTTTCGGTTTGATGCTCTTTGATTTAAGTCTTCATTTTCAACTCTTTTTAAGTTGTCTGCAATTTCAAGTAATTTATTGGTGTCGATTTGGCTTGATCTTTGTTTTACGAGTTTTAAAGTGTCTCTTCTAGCAGGATAGTTATTGTGGTTTCATGAATTGATTTATTATTTTTATTATTTAATGCTTTACAGAAATTAATACTGAGGATTTAACCAACCAGGAATATCTAATCATTTTATGCTCTTTCTTCCCTTTCTCGCTACCATTGGTGTCCTGTATTGGGGATCGGGTTTTTTGTTTGGCTCCCAGGATTTGTTACCTAAATGGATGGTTAGTTTCTTAAAGCCTGTCTCCTTCGCAATCCTTCGATGGGTCACATAGTATCACGCAGAACTATGTGTCGTGATTGCGCCTTAACTTCTTTATATTCAAAATTGATTTATAATAACAAAAAAAATTACTAATTAAATTATAATAAACACTCATCTATCAAACTGACTATTACAAACATTGCGATAACATTTTTGTACGAGAAAAAAAAGAGATATATATGAAATAATTATTATTTTTCATAGAAAAATTACCTTAAATTGATTTACAATTAATTTCTATCTAATTGAATTAATTTATTTATTTCAATATATAAAGAGAATTGTAATTATAATGGGAAAAAAATGCTTTTACAAAAACATTAAATCGAAGATCTTATTTTTTTTAATAGATTTTGAATATATAATTATAATTAAATTCACCAAATCTACTTCACTTTACAATATTATTTTTCTATCCTTTTTTAGGACTAGCACTATTTGAAGTCCTATCTCCCTTTTACATGCTACTTCTTTTCTTGTTAACCTATAATTCTCTATTTTCTTAATTTAAGTGATCAGGGCTCTAGTCTTAAAAATCCGTCATGTCTTAGTCTGTGTGAATTGATTCTGAAGTGAACTTATTCACATTTATTTTTATGACTTAATTTTCATCCGATTTTTAGATTTTATTTACAATTCGATTAGTTTAATTGGTGTGATTTTTTTAGAAATTAGATTGCTGATCTCTGGGGAAGAATACTTAAGTTTGGCTTTGAAGTAATTAATTTAAGAATTCTATTTAGGTTTGATTCAACTGCAGAGTTCCTTGCTTTTGAGAAGTAAAAGTACCGAACTATGCTAACTTATAGAATATATGTAAAATATTATAAATTTTATTACTTATGGCCTTGGCTACTTGCAGATAAAGTGTTGTTTTAACCTTCTAACAAAGCTATCGGAGTCTGAGTTAACGGTCTAAGTCTTGTATTAAAATTAATCATGTAAATTAAACAAATGATATGCAGATTTAAAGGTT
>ARYC01017677.1:0-76344 GCA_000711775.1 Oxytricha trifallax
TTCTTTTAACTCCTCAACATCTTCGATTAGCGTTTAAATACTTATCTCTGCTCTCTGCTTCCTGATATTTATTTCTAGAACAAACACCTTGATTCAAACTCAAGAGCTTTAAGCTCTGGCTCCTTTTCAATGTAGATGATCTCTGGCTTCTTAGTTTAGCCAAAGTTAAGCTAAGATTATCCACTGCCATGAGAAACTGCTTTGCGATTTAAGTTAGCCGCCATGTTTAAATTCTAATTTAAATTTCTATTATAAAGCTCTAATAACCTCTCTAGCTATAGTAACTTTGTATAGGAGTTGGTACTACAACAACAATGGTTGATTCTTAGGCGTTAGACATCATATTTATACTAAGTTTATAACTATAAATTTTCTAAATTCATGCTTAATATTTTTAATTTTGGTACCAACTTAGAAAAAATTGAGGTTGGTACTGGTACCAGTTAGGTTTTGAACCATATTGGAACTTTTCCATTAAAACCTCATTAGTTTAAAACTAGGTACTAATTAAGTTTTGGTACTATTAAATTAGTACCAATTGAAATTAAACGAATTTAGTACCAGTACTAATTAAATTTAAACAAATTTAGTACTAATTTAATGGAACTAAATTGATAAAAATGGAGCTCCATCACTGCAGTTTGTTACAGCTTCTGCAAACTTTCTCCACGTATCTTGCAGGGTTGACCTCCTATAAGATGCCCATATTTAATAGTAAGATTTTAAACAATAGGATCCAGAAGTCTATTAGTTATAATTTGAAATTCATTAATAGGAAGAGGAAAAAAGATGGAATCAATCAATGATCAAATGAAAAGAGTCGAGGCTCAAGAAATGATATCAAGATTCAGAAGTAAGGAAGATCTCTATCGATACCTATTTTACATGGTAAAATAACTTGATGATTATTAACATATTATACAGTTGGTTTATTCCTTCCAACGATGGAAGGTACCAAAATTTCATTCTTGAAAGCAATACTTTGTGAGGAGAAGAAAGCTTTTAAAAATAAAGAGATTAAACTAATCGGAAATTCCCAACTACCCTGAGATTTCAGTCACTAATCTTTATGAGGATGCCATGTAAGATGAGGAAGTGGTTGTTTACCTTCCTACCAAGAAAACAACTCTCTAATAAACTACCAGAGAGGAACTTTTTCTTTGGTGTTCTTGGTACAATAAAAGCGGAGTATCTCAGAGAAATAATTGAAGAAGCACATAAGAAACGATATTCTATCTCTCCTGAAGACTAGAAAAAGCAAGGCATTGTTATAAGCTAAGCTTGGCTAGAGGAACTTAAGAAGCATCCTTACTTTCAAGTAAGCTTTGACATATAACTTTGTAGGAAAATCTGGCACTGGTATATATCTTATGAAAGAGCCTGCTAAGGTTCATAGAGAGAGAAAGTCACAGAAATTTCATGAAGTGAGCAAGAGCTTTATAAAGATGTTTAAAAGCCAGATGAAATGAACATAGATGCAGGAGCTGGCACAAAGAGAAGAAATATGGGCCCAAGCAAGCCATAAGAAGAGGAGAAGAAAGAGAAGCCAAACCCATTTATGGGCCAGTTTAATATGTGAATATATTCATTCGTTTAAATCTAAAACTTATTTATAAACATTCATTCTTCCCTTTCTTGCACAAATTGTTGTCTTATCTACGCTCACTCTCTTACAGCAGCTTTGAATCAAGTCTACTGTATCGAGGGGCAAGTCATGCATAAGATGATACAGCAGAAGCTTCTTGTAGTGAGTCTTTATTTAACTCCAGTAGAATTCTATTCCATTAAATTAAGGGCTGTAAGGAACGTTGTATACAGGAGTTATGTTTAACTCTTCATAAGCTTTCTTAGACTCCTTAGTCTTATGAACTGATAGGTTATCAACTAACAGGATGATCTCTTGGTTGCTATACTTCTCTCTGAGCTATGTAGGAACTCTATATACTACTCTCGCTTAATAGAGCGAGGGTGAATCACATAACTCTCTAAGCCTGAATCTTCACTTATACCAGCTAAAATTGCATGGGTGACTACCTTCACCTTTTAGTAATAAACTTCTATGTTATCATACTTCTTGTACCATGACTTATTAATAAAAGTGTTGAACGTAAACACAGCTTCATCTGCATGATGAACTTGATGTTATTATCAATAGCTCTCTGCATTTAATCATATATATAGTTTAAATTATTACTATAAAATGGCACTGTAAAATCAATCACTCTCTTAACTCTGCTGACAGTCTTGAAAGTAATACCGTTTCGTCTATAAATATTGGCTATAGTCAGGAGAGATACGCATGTCTGGAAACTTGCGATGAAACATGACAGCTCGTTAGTCAAGAGGAAAGTGAGCTCAATACTTTAATGTCTTAGAGTCACAGAGATAGTCAATATGGACCTGTGAGAACTTTTATTTTCTTGCAGGATGTTTTCTAGAGCCTGAGTTATAATGTTAAACAGCTAACAAGCAATGATACCTAACGGTTGGGGCACTCTTGTGTAGGAGTCTTGCTATGGCTGTATAATTCAACACTGGTTTGACTTAGTCTATATTAAAACTTGTACCATACCGAAGCTTAAGCAGTAAATCTAAATATTACTCATCATAAATAGACCCTAGATTTCGCTAATTTCTATTTCTCATTTTGAAAATTGGCCTAATTTCTCTACTAACCCCAATAAGACCCCAACTATACCCTACAAATCAAAGCACTTATAAACCTCACTAAGGGGTTTTGGGGTTTTGATTGTGTAGTAATTATTTAATTAGTTAATATATAATTTAATAATATAGAGAAAAACTAGATTATTTTCTAATTCTTGGTAAATATTTAAATTTTTACTCAATGTTTAATTAATTGTTTATAGAAAATAAATTAAAATAAACATATCTCACTATAATTTAATATATTTTTAGCAACTCTTAGATAAATAGTGAAATTTTATGTTTAAACTTTCAGAGGATTGACATAATTAAAGAGCTCAATCAATGCTGATTTTATTGATTTATAGGGATAATCAAATGTACCTAACTCCAAGTATTTTATTCATTAATTTAATATAAATTTTAAAGTACTTCTTCGATGATTAATCCACAAAAATTAATAAATTTAAATTGAGTTGTAATAAAATGATTTTATTTGAATTAAAATTCTATAGTCTAATGATAATATTTCAAAATATTTAAAGTAATGGGGGGGGGATTTCTTGACCAAACATTGAAATATTTATATAGCAAAATATTATAGAAAAAACATATTAATAATTGTTTGAATTCCCCTCCACTTATATTAGACAGAAAAATTAAAAACAAAAAGTTTATAAAATAATTAATGAAATTTTCGAATCTTTACTAAAATAAAGCAAGATTTGTTCATCATTGATTTTTAAATTTTTACCTAATTGATAAAAAACATATTTATCTATAGAGCAGTAAACTTCTTAATGGGTCACGAAGTTCATCCCCAAAATTATTCATTGTAAATTCATAATTAATTTGAAAAACCTACCTCTGCAGAAATGAAGAGATACATTTTGTAGCAATTTATGTTATTTGATGATCACAGGGATCATTTTATTTTAATTAAATTTTATTTTTATATATTTATTTTTCAAAAAATTTTACTATGTCACTTAATATGATACCTATTCTATAATACTTGACATTTATCTGATGTTTCTTAATTGTTATAAATAATTTCCTAAACTTCATAAAAAAATTAAATTAAAGTAAATATTCTTCAAAATCTATGTATAAAAAAATTGAATAAACATAACTTTTAAAACTCAACTTATGTTTCAACATAAAAATTAGCTCAAAACATAAATCCTGAAAACAGTAGTCATTTTTATTTTGATTTTAATGCATCTTTTATTAAAAAGTTATCTCTATACAGATTTTATTTTTACTTAATATATATTTTTTTGGGTGCAAATTAACATTTTTTATGTTGCAACGATATATGAATGTTTTTTTGAGGTTAATTATCATTGCTTACTTCTTAATCTTTTAATAATTGTTATAATTAAACTTATTTAGAAAATAAGTAATCATATTTGCATCGCATGATTATTAACACAATAAATTTTATAAGTTTAGATAGGTTTCATTTTAAAATGAATTTGAATTTTCACAGAATATGTAAATTAAGTTACATTAAAAAAATTTTCAAGCTCTATTTTTAAACAAAAGCAATAATAATTTTTTATTAAATTTAAAGTTTACTAGTCGTTCATAAATAATTAAAATATAAAGAATATTATAAATCACACATAAACCAACATTTGATTGTGCAGTATTACAGTCTAAAGGACAATTATTTGATTATAAAATTACCAGTGCATACTCCATCGACTAATGCCTAATTTTGAAATAAATTGATATTTATAAAATATTATTTTAATAGTATTTATATTAAATTATGAGGAGTATTATACAACCCGAATTTTTTTATATAGAAAAAATAATGACCGAACTTTCTAAATTTGTTGTAAATAAATGCTGCAATTATATTTTTTATTTATTATTTTATAGCTCTTTAAGTTGATAAAATTCATAAGTATATTTTTTTAATTATTTTTGTTTAAAGTTGTGATTCATCAAATGATAATTTTAAATATATATTCTTTTGTATTCTGCTATTGAAATATTAAATTATTAATATTAAAATTTTACTCAGACTTGTAAAGTTCTTTTAAAATAACTTTTAAATTTTCTAACTTGGTGGTGTGCGAGAAGGGTACCACTCTAAATTATAGATCCTAATCAATATTACAATATGCACATAAACCATTTGAATTTTATTGCATCTGATCATTTGCACATGAAGTACAAGAAGACGAATTTACGCAACATAAAATTTAAATTTTAAAAATTATGGATTTTTTAAGCAAGTTAAGCAGCATTAATCACAGTCTAAAAATATTTATTTATTAGATATGGAATTGGAAACTAAATTTTTAATCAAAAAAACCTTCTGCAAATAATATTACCTTAGCATTCAAGTTTATCTTTAAATTAATATTATAAAAATAAATTTATCTCTATTATAAAACTACGAATCCCTACATTCTATCAATAAGTTATAAAATTGTTTTATTCAATTAAAATATGTCAAAATGATAAATAATTTTTATTTAGATTCTAATGCAATCGAAAATTTGATATGGTAATGTATCGACAGTATTAAATCCTATAAACATTTAAGATTAATATTATTTAATTTAATTTATAAATCTAATTTTTTCAAATTTCAAAATTTCAAAAAATATAAAGAATTTTAATATAAATTATTATACTAAATCCAAAAGTTGTAGGGGTTTATATTAAGACTATGAATTTAATTTTAATGCTTAAAAATAATTATTAATTAATAATTAATTTGAATGAAACTGATTAGTATTTATGGGGGGGGGGGAAGTTTCCTGCACCGGTTTATGATAAAAAAAAAATTTTAGGGAAGTTTCCTGCACATTTTTTTATTTATTAATTTTAATTTTTTTTATTAAATTAATCTTTATAGCAACTGTCAATCAACTTCAGGACTAATTTCATTGTTATAATTATACTTTAATGTATTAATCAATAGTGAATATCTCTCTTCAGAATCCAAAACCTCTGAAATTTTTCATTTGGTATTTGTAGGTTCTGTCTCTTAAAAAGTAAATTACTTTACTATAGTAATTCCAAATATTGTATCCAATTGTTAGTGTGATTCTGATTCAATTTCTCTTTTTCTTACCATGCCTATATAATGCTAGACTATATTTTCTTGAGCTACTTCAACGATGAACAATATGCTCTTCATATTTAATGGGTCATAAAAATATTAAATTTATTAATTTATGTAAAATTTATTAAATTTAACATAAAGAAAAAAACAGTGCAGGAAACTTCCTCGAGTGCAGGAAACTTCCCCCCCCCCCCCGTATTTATATATCAGTTTATTACCTATTAGTTTAGTATGCATAATTAAGTAAATAATTATATATTTTATTAAACTAAATTGAGATAATTGGCAATGATGTATGATATTTTCACCAATAGTTTTTATTGTTACAATATAGTTTTAAAATAATATCTTATTATATTCTTAATTTTTAACATATCATAACAAACATTTAATAGAGAATGAGAAAGTTAAGCTAATTTATTGTGTTAGACACCATTATCTAAATATGAAGAAGTAAATACTATTTTTTCAATGTTAACAATCAATAATATAATATTAAATGGACGTATCGCTTAAGAACTTAATTTTATAGACAACATTAAAATTTAGAAATATAATATCAATAAAACAAATAAAATTAATTAAATAAAAAAAAAGAGAGGGAGTTAGCGGCGGCAACAAGATGGAAGAAAAGCCACAAGGAAATACAACTAGGAGAAAACTACCAACGTACATGAAAAGTGAAGAAAACACAGATCAGAAATCGCAGAAACTAATCCGGGACTACTTTGAATATTCAAAACAAACATAAGCGAGGCAAATACAAAAAGACCTAAATGCTCAAGTGATTAATTACAATAGCTACAAAAACTTGAACAAATTTTCTGTTACAGCAGAAAACAATCGACAGCTTCATTTTATCCAACCACTAAGAGAAGCTGAAGGATGGGTCAAGAGAAACGAAAGATTTGCAGAGAGTCAGCGCAGCAGGAGAAGAAAAGATGTGATAAGCAAGAAGAGGCAAATAGCTACGCAGTTTACTGAAATAAAAATTTGCTTACAAAATGTGAGAGGATGACTCCAAACTGAAGTAAGACCAAATGATGAGGGAAATAGAAAACAGAAGGCCAGATTTTATAGCACTCGTAGAAACGAGGTTGTAAAGAATTTTCGGGAGCAAAAACCATAACACAACTCAGACACAACTCGCAAGAAATGGAGGCATACTTAACAGCGGGAAATATGAAATAAAAACAGTTAAAACGTTGAGACAATTCCTAGCATGGAATATTTTGAATGTAGAAGGGTATCCCCTTCACATTATCACGGTCTACATACCACCATATTAGAATGAAGAAGTTAAGGAGCTTCAAAATAGAATAATCTTCATGATTAGATCAATAAAACAAAAATGTGACAAACAAAGGCTGATAGTAATGGGAGACTTTAACTTCCACATAAAAGAATTAGGCAAAAGACTCAGGAAAGAAGGGCTGAAAGAATCAATACCAGAAGGAATGGAAACTCATACAAGAGGCAATCAATTAGACCAAATCTTCTCAAACGTAGAAACAATTGAGTGGGAATTAAATTAACTTAACCAAACAGACCACAAACTACTGTAAGTTAGGCTCAAATTAGTATTTCAAGAGAACGACCTTAAAATGACAGATAAAGAGAAAACGATTAGAATTTCAGATGTTAGAAAATAATGCTGGAAAACATTCATTGAAGATGGAAAAGAACTGGAAGCTAAAGACTTAGAATATGCAATAAGGAATTGCTTTGAAGATAAACTAGAAAGACTTAGTAAAACAAAAATTGGTACTAATAGCCACCAATTTGGGCTGTTAAGAATAACATTTCAAGTAATAGCAGTTATACCTAGATACTAAGGAGTAGTGGAAGGAAGCAATCAGAGATATGGAACACTGTTTAGGTAGAAACGACCTTAAAGGGTTCTTTTACCTCGTAAAAAGACTAACAAGAATAAAAAATAAACTTAGCCAATTAAAGGTTTAACGATAAAAGATGAAAGAGTTTAACCAGGAGAATAGACTATGGAGGTAACCTTAAACTACTACAAACAACTTTTCAAAGACGGTAGGAATAAGGAAGAGAGGTACTCCAATGAAAGAAAGGAGATGATGTGATGATCGATGAACAGAATGCACAGGACTTCTGTAACGAAGGAGATGTGTTAAAGAGCATAACAGAATGCAATTTCAACAAGGCAATCGGTTAAGATTGATTTGATGGGAAAATGCTCGCGAAAGCTGGAAAAATTAAACAAATCGTAAGTCAGAAGATAGCGGAATGGATGAATAGCGGGTAGCTCCCCAAGTACTTGAAGGAAGGCAGATTAATCTTATTTGGTAAGAAATAAGGAGAATAATACCCAGAAATAAACAACACTAGACCAATTGTGGTGAACTCACACCTCAGCAAAATAGTGGAAAAAGTAATATTAAATAAAATCCAGGAGGAGAAGAGCGAGTTACTAGTAACAGGAAACTACCAAAATGGATTTAAGGAGAATAAGAGCACTCATCTAAATCTGATAAGACTATTTGAACACATCAAAGAATCAAGACGGAAGACTAAAAGCAGGGAAGCATACCTATTTATTGACTTACAAAAAGCTTATGACTCTGTCTGGAAAGACAAACTACTACAAGTCTTACACTCTAGAATTAAGAATGAATAAGACAAAAAGATTGTCAGATTGATCGAGGAACTGTACAAAGATAACAAAATAATATATGAAGGAGAGGAGATACAGGCAGAAAAAGGAGTTGCTCAAGGTAGTAGACTATCGCCTATGCTATTCAACATTTATCTATAAGACGCCATCTACTCACAGAAGGAGCTAAAATCGTTGATACAATAGGGAAAGCTTCTAGCGTTCGCAGATGACATACTTATCAATGTTAAGAATAAGCAGCAAATGGTAAGAATATTGGAGTGTTTCAAAGAAATTGAAAAAACTCACAATTTAAAGCTAAACCAGAAGAAGACTTTGTTCTTGAGTGACGCAAAGAATTTCATGAAATCGATGAGATAGGTGGAATAAAAAAAGTGGAGTAAATCAAGTACCTTGGTATGAATATACAACTGGACACCAAAGCACTTTTAAAAAATACATGGGATGATATTAAAAAGTAAACTTACTTTTACTAAAATCTTACAAAATCAAACAACCCAACAATTTGCGACACAATAATGGTCGCTCAGATAAGGTCACTAATAATATACAAATACACACCTTTAGTAGCCACTGGTTATGTTAAGATTGATGAGATTGATAAAATAGAGACGCAATTGAAGAGAATAGCATTCAAGACACCAAGAGACATCTCGAACAGAATTTTGCGTAACATTACGTAACTCAAAGAGAGTGGAACTAAGGAGACAATTGAACTGTTGGTTCAGAAGAACATTGGCAAGGTGAAGAATAGTTTAGAAAAATACATAAAGCTAAAAGTGTTAAAGAACCCAATTTAGGGAAAAAAAGAGGAATTGTAGAAGAGGAAAAAACTATTCATAACAAAGAATGTGATGGACACAATGATGGCAATTAACCAAGGCAGAACCATCATAAGTTATGGAATGAGCCACTATTGCAACGCCCATAAGACCTTTGTGGACTCTACTCACATGAGAAACTGCTATATGATGAATGAGGCTGGAGATCCAACGAGATTTAACAAGATCCTGAGAAATCACAGACTAGTAGACTTAAACTTTAAAGAATAGATAGAGATTTTAGCTAACATGGTCTGGCTTGACGAAAGGATTAGAGGACTAGAGACATAAGGATACTTCCAAAAGGTTAAAAAACTTTTCAAAGTAACTTACGTAAAAAAACAACAGATTAAAACAGAAGAACAAAAGATAGATCATCAATGATTAATCTGAACATCCAAAGATGTGAATTGATGAACATTGAAGTATAAATAGCGAAGATGTTAAGAGAATTATAATTAATCAAAATTAATTAAATAAAAAAAAAGAGAGATTCTGGAAATCAATTTTAAATTAAAAGATTAACAAGATGGAAGAAAAAAAACAAAGATACAGTCAAGAGAGTCAACACAATTACTATGATGGCAAGAGGAGGAACTTCAGAGATGACAACATAGATAAGAAGGCAGTATTCTGGTAGAGGTCAAGGAAGCTAGATATGAACACAGAGACAGAAGTAAAGACCAGGAAATACGGAATGGAGCTGGAACCAAACCCAACAGGAGGAGCAAGGAAACCAAATTGATCCAAACTCCACACACGGACGAGCAGAAGATTTCAGAATCAGACTCTAAGTAAGAAGCAAGGGATCAGGGGAAAAGGGAATAAGAGGAATCTAGAGTCAAAGGAAAGGATGGACAGCAGAATTTGAATGAAGAAGAAGATACAGTAGTCCAAGGACAAAAGTAGTGAAAGCATTCAAATGTAAAGAATTACATTTCGCGTTATATTGCACTGTTCATTAATTGTGCATTTTATTTTACCTTTAGTTATTATCTATCTATCTCTATCTAAAACAAATAACATATTTGATTTCCTATTTTATAAAAATTCAATAATTTAGCCTGTGTAAAAAAGAATTGTTTAAATAGTAATAATTTAGATTAATAATTTGATAAATGTAAAATCTTTTCAAAAATATTATGTTCGCTTTATTTTTTTAAACTTAGAGAAAACATAACTTTGAATCAGTTATTTCTCCTTAAATAAGTTGTTTAAATTAAATATCTGATATGTTAAATTAAATTGATAGGAGATGGAGAAGCATGTATTTTAAACATAAAATTAAGTAATATAAATAATATCCTTATTATTCAATTAGTCATATATTTTGATTAAATTAAAAATATCTCTGCTAAATTCCAATGTAAATATATTCCCAATTTAAATTATATTCATTTATCTAATTTTTTGTTCAAAATTGTTTGATAAAATGTAATTTTATAAATAGGAAAGATTATACTACTTGAATAAAATTACACTTTAGCCTAATATTATTAAAAATACAAAACTATAGTTTATAAAACACCATTTATTAGAAATTCATATTCTTTTATGTGTTTTATTATCAATTTTTAAATCAAAACTTAAAATGTATTCAAATAATTTCTTTAAGTTTTTGAATATTTAAATACTTTAATTTTTATATTATTATAGTATATAAATAAATATTTTTGATACTAGAAAACATAATTAATGGTAATTTCTATTTAGTTATAGAAATTTTTGGCATGTTTTATGCATAAATTTATTTTCCTATTTTTTTAAAGTTTATTAAGATATTTTATTTAATTTAATGAATTATAATTGTATAATTTTCTTTTTAGTTTAAATCTTACTTACATTTAAAATAAGCTTATTATGTATAATTGGACATGCAATTATTCTCACATCTTGATATATTTATATATCTGGAATTATATAAATCACATTTTTTACTAGATGTAACATTTAATTAAACATATATTCTCGTATTAAAATAGAAAAATTTCTATTTATTCTAAAAATTATATTATTTAAGCAATAAATTGATTAAATATTTAGATTTAACCTAAATATATAATTTAAAAGTTTTTTGAGAAGGAAAGTTCACTTAAAGGGAAATTTAACTCCTAAGATATATAAAGATTATTTTACAGAGTTTTAAAGCTGCAACACAACTTCAGACAATAATTTTATGTTATAGTTTAATAATTTTAAAGAAATATATTTTCAATCAATAATTGCCCTAATTAAGTTTTATCATAAATGCATTTAATTTCTAAAGCGTATATGAACAAATTATACATAGCTTCCTTATTTATTTTTCTCTCTATAACTTTAATTAAGACTAAAAGATTTAACCCATTAAATTATTAAATTATGTAAATATTAATTTTTGATCAGAAGAATATTAATTTAAAAATAATATTCTTAAATTTTTTTATTTTATAATTTTCTTATAATTATCAATAATGCTGAATAATTTGAAATAGTGGAAATTTATTAATGAAATAATTAAGGTTAGCTTTTATAAATATTTTAGCATACCTATGACTTTTCATATTTTAAGAAATTTGATGCCGCATTAATAGTTTTCTTTTTATTAATATTATTAATTTAATTCTTATTTACTTTATTTGGAAATTTAATTGCTGAATGAAGCGTCAGTCTCTGAGAAATGACATGTGGGGCTTAAGCTACGCAATATTTTATTTATATTAAATATTTGAGGTAATTTTATTTTAATTAAGAATAATTTTTAAAAAAAAGTTATATATTATTGTTTAAATTTAGTATTTGATTTAAAACAAATTGAAATATTAATATTCTCTAAAATAATATAATTAATTTCAATTTAATAAAAAAATCGAATAAAAATAATTAAAATTATCTTTAAGAATCACAATATAGAATCAAATGACGTACTTTCAGTTTGCTTATTTTCAAGTTATTATAAAAATAAATTTAGAAAATTTTGTAGAATCGGCCAATTATAAGAAATTTAAATATTCAAGTTTCATAAAACCGAGATATATAATATTTATCATTCTTACTTATAATTAATATTTAAAACATAATGTAATTAAGAGATCGAATCTCTAACATTGTATTCTTCTATATTTTATACAGCCTCATTTCCATTTTTAGTGTGATCACTCAATATTATCAAAATCTTTCTTGTACATTTGTAATTTTTATATTACTTGGTTCTGTTGTGTTTGTATTTTAACTATGGTTGAAATATTATTTATTTTTATTTATTTATTTTTGGCGAGCTACCGTGAAAAAACAGAACGTGGTAGCTCGCCATGTAAATTATTATAATTTAATAAAAATGGCTTTATTGTGGTTTTATATTAATAACTATTAAATTGTGTTTAATATTTTCATATTTTAATTTGTTATCAATAAATTTTTATATATAGTTTTAGAATAATCATTTAGGTTTGTAAACATCATAATTTTAATAAAAGTTTCGAATTTTTATAACAAAGCATAACATTGCATTTTAAAATGCTCAAAATGAACTTCTATATTTAAAAGTCAAATACTAGTATAATAAAATGATTCAATTATCCATTAAAAATCAAGAATTTTAAAAATAATATAATTATATTGGTTAAAGTTAAAATTATTAAATTAATTGTTAATACCTGATTTAATAGAAGTTCATTTTGAGCATTTTAAAATGCAATGTTATGCTTTGTTATAAAAATTCGAAACTTTTATTAAAATTATGATGTTTACAAACCTAAATGATTATTCTAAAACTATATATAAAAATTTATTGATAACAAATTAAAATATGAAAATATTAAACACAATTTAATAGTTATTAATATAAAACCACAATAAAGCCATTTTTATTAAATTATAATAATTTACATGGCGAGCTACCACGTTCTGTTTTTTCACGGTAGCTCGCCAAAAATAAATAAATAAAAATAAATAATATTTCAACCATAGTTAAAATACAAACACAACAGAACCAAGTAATATAAAAATTACAAATGTACAAGAAAGATTTTGATAATATTGAGTGATCACACTAAAAATGGAAATGAGGCTGTATAAAATATAGAAGAATACAATGTTAGAGATTCGATCTCTTAATTACATTATGTTTTAAATATTAATTATAAGTAAGAATGATAAATATTATATATCTCGGTTTTATGAAACTTGAATATTTAAATTTCTTATAATTGGCCGATTCTACAAAATTTTCTAATTAAATTAATTAAGACAACTAATTTAAAATAATAATAAAAATTTTATTATTTTTATGCTGTTATTTGTCACATTGTTGATAATCTAAATTTTGCTTTGCGCATTGTTTATTTTCTATTAAGTTTTATATTCAATGATTTGAAATGATCAATAAAATAAATTATATATTTAAAAATTAAAGATAATTTTTCTTAATCTATTAATATTCAAAATTTTGAAATACTTACTTAAAGCAGATGAAATTATTTTTGAATGAAAACTCAAAATATATAATTATTTAGTTAAGTAATTGATATAATTTTTTCTGATATATTTCTTACACTACTAACTGAAATTGTATATTTGAGTTACTTTTTAATAACGATTTATTCGTAAGTGTAAATCTATGTTTATGGTAACTTAATTTCAATAAAAGGGGGGGGCTAAGTCGGTACACTCAATTTTTGAAATCTTAAGTCGGTACCATTTGAAAAAAATTTTTTTACCCCAAAATCCTAAATTAGTACCATATAAAAAAAAAATTTTTTTATTCAATAAATAAATATTTATTTTAAAGTTACATAAATTTTTATATTATGAACATTTTTTAATTTAATTGTATAAAAAATTTTAATGTAACGAAAAAAAAGACAGAAGAAAACAAATAAGGTCAAGATGTTGAAATGTAAGATGAAGATGAAATCAACAATGAAAATACAAGACTTAGAAATTTTTAAGGTACAAACTAAATTGAAAGTTAATAGTTTTAACTTAAAAGATATAATAAAAATATTTATGGTTCATTAAGCGATGAAAAATTGCATGACTTTTCAATGGAGGTCTTTGGAGAAGACATGTCAAAATTAAAAAAGAAAAACCAGATGAATCATTACTATCAGTGGCTCATAAAATATTTTGCTCCATTCAGTGCTAGTAGTCCTCCTCTGGTCTTCTGGCTATAGCTGGCTAATGAATCTTCAAATCTTTATGGAATTAGCCTAAAGTCTATAAGGAATATCAGGGTGCCTAAAAGTCTATCCTTAACCTAAATTTGTGGATGAAACCAAGCTAAAGTTTCAAAACAGAACAATGTTCTAAATCCTGGTAGAATATGTAAAGATCCTTTTAGAATAAAAGTTTGGCTTCTGGTAGTGAGATTATTGACAATTTTAAGTGGTGCTACTGGAGAAGGATCAAATTTTTAAAAGGAATTGAACTTAGTGAATCCTTAGATGAGATTTTGAATAAATTATTAATTACTTAAAATTTTATTAAATGAAAAAAAAAATTTTTTTATGTGGTACCAACTTAGGATTTTGGAGTAAAAAATTATTTTTAAAATGGTACCGATTTAGGATTTCAAAAATTGAGTGGTACCGACTTAGACCCCCCCCTAATTAAATTTTAAATATTATTTCAAAAAATTATTTCTCTCTAATATTGATTGAAGTTTTACCTTTTGTTAAATTAGATATAGTAGATTATTATTAATATAGAACTAATTTCAGCCTTTTTTGTTATGAAATTTGTTTGATTGTGTAAAATTATAACTTACCAAATAAATTAAATCTATAAAGATAATCTATCAATATTACTATTATGGGATTAATTCTACTGGTTTTAATTTTATTAAGTTAATTGTTGAAGATAGTTTAAATACTAAGTTATAGAATGGCTTTTTGTTTATTCGCTCTCATAAACTGATTAGTTTTCTAAAAGAGATTAAAATTTATGAAATTATCAATAATTTCTTTTTTAAATGTAAGAGAACTTGAGGAAATTAGATTTGATAAGACAGCTATGGTTTAAGAAAGACTTTCAGGATTGAATATTTTATTTTAATTAAAGAATTTTTAAATACCTATATATTTTTGATTAAATATATAATTTTATAATAAAATAATAAAATCGATACATAATTGTTTTGGGTAAATAAAATAACGAAAAACTGTTTGGAGTTAAAAATTATAAATTAAGGGAATTAAAATTGACTATTCAATCAACCCTGATTTCTAATACAAATTCAAATAATTTTATAATTTTATTTATGTCTTGCAAAAAACACTTCATGTTTTTGGTCATCTAACTATTTATTATTTATTTAAAAAAATTTTACCACATTTTTTAGAATTAAATTTACACAGATTCAACACAAAAGAGGTTGAAAAACTTAAATACTATAAAATCTTTCTAATTTAAATATTTTTCAAATGAATTAAATAAATTGAGTTAATGATTAATTAATGTTTTATGAGCTTATTGATTAATTTTCATTTTAAAATATGTCAATTCTATGAAATAAATTATGTAATATATTTATTGATCTTAGATAATTGACTAATGTATAGGATAATTACGTGGAATACACAGTTGACCAAAACCACTGTCACTATTCATTAGGGGTACTTGAACAGTAGTGTCATCTGAAGTAGTAACTTAAAAGCTTTGCTAGACTAGCTGGCTAAGATTTTTGTAGTAATTTATGATTAAATCCATTTAGCCGATGTTTTCAAGAGATTGGAAAAACTCAAAAATATATACACAATTAAATATAAATTAATTTTTGACTTCAAATTTAATAAACTTATATATGTAAATTATTATCTACTAAATTATAAATATTTAAATATATTTGGTTTTAATTACAGGGTTTGAATTTCATTGCTTAGAGCTTACTGGGTTGTGTCTTATTAGATTTGGTTAAGTTTTATAAATTAATTATAAAGATTTTTAAGTTATTTTTAGTGATCAGTACTATCTTTAGAATTAAAAATAATTCTATATTTAAATATAATGTATCACTACTGGGAATCAACAAAATATGTAACCATAATATTTTAAATATTGTAAAACTTTAGAGTATTTCTTTAATTTTTTTAAAATCAAATTATTTATTATAAAATGCTAGAGGGTAGTGAGATATTTCGTAAACTTAATTTATAAAAGTTTAATTAGATATTTTTCCTAAAATTATTTTATTCTTTTGAATCTCCTTTTCTAACATCCTCTTCCATGTTAGCTTTTGTAAGGGTTTTCATAGTACTCAGAGTCTTCTGTCTTAAATTATATAAGATTCGAAAAAATAAAGGGTTTAAGGAAGTGATTTTATTACAATTTGTCTTATCATAGATTATTCTATTATGAAGTTAAGATAGCTTTATGAATTTCTCCTCTGAGGCATAGTGTCTAGACGTTTTGAAGTTAATATAACAGAAATAGAAATAAAATGGGGAAAAAAAGATAATTTATTAATAAGAAAATGTTTTATCATTGAATTTCGGCTTCATTAGTTTGAAATATTAAAAATAGTTAAAGATATTCAAGATTAGCTCTTGTAATTATCCTTAGATGAATATAAAATAGCATAAGCATTTCTATTATTGATTTATAGTCATTGATAAAATATAAATGAAACTTTTTCCAAATAGATTCAGAATTCAATAAAAGCAAAATCAATAAATTAAATAATTAATTTTATTAAATAAATTCAACAATAGTATGAGTTGGATATTGAACTTTGTGAACTCTAACCACTTCAAAATAAACAATAATTTCTCTATGTAAATATAAATAAAAATAAAACCCTTCGTAATTTAAGAGTTCCCAACAATGAGTGCACATTACATCTCTATTGCTCTTTGACTTTGAATTAATTTAATTTATAATAAAATTGAAAGCTTAAGATTGTGAATGAAATCTTGCCATTCTTTTGTGTCCTTTTTAATCATATTATTTTTGGGTCGAAAGCGATTGAGAGTTTGTTTATTGATAATTAAGTTTATTTCTAAATTAAGATAACAATTTCTTAGGGTTTAAATTTATTTTAATTATTTAATTAAAATAATCAGTATATTTATATTTGACATAAACAATCTAAATAGTGCTTTTAAGGACAAATTTTAATTACGTGTACTTAGTTATTATTAATTATATGACAATAATAAGATTATTAATATTATTTAATAGCCATATAATTAAATTTCATAAATTAATTAAAGTCCAATTCTGATAAAAATATTAACCGCATTGATAATCAAGCTATTTTTGAATAAAAAGTAAGAACAAAATTTTTGTTATTTTGTAAAAAGTAATTGGATTCTAGATACAAATAGATAGAGATTCAATTTATTTATATTTATTCCATAAAATCATTGTTTTCATATATTTAGTTATGACTAAAGATATGAAATTTAGATTTAGTAGTTAACGATTAATGACAAATTAATTTTATATACTCACTTTAAAACAAAATCAAACCTTCAATATAAACGTTAATCATCATGTAAGATGACGTAGCGTTGAGTCATAAAGACAAAAAACTCTTGTAGAACCTCCTCTATTTTCAAACTTGTAGTTTTTATAATACAGATGTCATGGCAAGCATAGTCACAAGCAGAAGATCCTTAAAAAGTGATAAAGAGTTCCTGAAAATAAAGGAATAAATATCATATCATTACTACGTAGTTTAGAAAATGATCTCTGATCTTTATTTGTGAAACCTTCAGTACCTTTACCTGATAAGAGGGATATTTATCTTTTCGTTGCTTCATCTATTTTGAATTACATCTTTTTACTTTTAAAGGCTAAAAATCACCTATCTCTATATTTCCAAAGGAGCCAAACTCATGACAGGTAAGCTCGTTAATTCCTAGTATACTAGTAAATAATTTTCTATAAACATTTATTAAGGGATTGATAGCTAATAGATTCAATATCGTCTATTGAACTATTAGACAATTTCTGAAAACTTTAAACTTTAACTCAGTATTAAAATCAAGCATTATTAGAAAAATATTGAACTCTAGCCAAGATAAAAAAACTTATCCATCTTTAACTTTCCAATTTAATTATTTAAGTTTGATAAAATATTATTAAAAATCACATTCAAACTGTGATAATTAATTTAAAGTAAAATATTACAATTTAAAATTATTGGCAGTTAGATTTTGATAAACCTAGGAATATTGTCCTTTTATTAGAATTCAAAGTCTTATGGCCTTAACTAATCGCTGAACTAATTTATTACAAAGATCAAGGTATTATTTTAATTATAATTTTGTAATTGAATTAAGCGAAAAATACTCTAAAATTAGACTTGATCTATTTCTGCTTAGATGTGATAAAATAGTAATAACAATAGTAAATTTCACCTTATTTTATTTTTTTTTATCAATAACCATATTGACTAGGTCTGGTGGACAAAAGTTAACTCCCATTAATATAATAAATTAATAATTTGACTTAAATTAATTTCCCAAATTCATTCCTACAAATTAAAAATTAAATTTACATCTCATTATAAACGGAATAAAAGGTATCTTTCAATTGAAAATGAGGCTTTCTAAATAAAATCTATATTTTATTAAATATTTTTTTTGCTGAATTTAATTGAAAAAATTTTAGGAAATTTATCTTAATAAAAAAATTAAAATAATTACAAAATAATTATCTACTTGAATATTTATTTAATTATAAACTTCAAATTGAGTTTAAAGTATTTCAATTATATCTTTTCATAATTTAAACAATTTTATATTAATGGGAGGATAAAATATCTTTAATTTATTAACGTTAGCAGTTCAAGAAAAATTGTATCTATTTATAAATAATACATCAAAGTAAAAGGAAATTAGTTGCTTCTTATCGTTTATAATAAATTTATTTCGTTAGATAATCTATATTTTTTGCTTACTATATCAAAAATAACAAACTGGGACAATATAATGTGTTTAAATTCATATTTTATTTATAATATTTTAATTTATTGGTTAAAATTTGTTTAATAAAATTATGAAATCCATTATTTTACTCGGCTTATATATAAAAAAAAGATTTTTATCATAACTTATAAGTAAAAATTCTTATATTAAAGTAAAATTACTAATCTTAGATTAAATTGCATAAAAACAATAAAAATAATTATGGTTGAAAATAAGCTATAACAAATTTAAACATTATTTATAATAAAAAATATAATATTTTTTGCCCTATTTAATTAGAATTTTATATAGTTATTTGTATGATTAGAATGAAATAAATTATTTAAAATATACTATTTAACCAAATGATACCAAAACTATAAATAAAATAACCCCATACCTATTTAATAATTAATATGAGCGATATATAGAATAAAAACTCTAATTATTTATTGTTTACTTATTTGCTTAATTTGAAAAATTAGTAATAATAATACAAAATATTTAAGATTTTTTCCTTTGATAATATATATATATATATATATATATTTATTCTATTTGCTATTAATTAATTAATATTTATATTGCATTATTAATATCTAAATATTAATTTGTGTTTAATATTTTCCTACATTTTGAATTTCTAAATAGCAAAGGGTATTATTTTTATATTTAAATAAAACATCAATAGACGTTGCTGATGAGCAGAAGAATATTAATAAATGTCCTTTCCAGTTTCTGGATTTTCTCAATATTTACCCTTTAAAGCATTTAAAAAATTAAATTAAAATAATATAATTATTATTATATAAGCAGTGAAAAAATTGTTTGCTAAAGCAACTAATTTTTGAATAAAACATCGGACTATTAATTATTTATATTTGGAAAGTGGATTCATTTTTATTTTGTCTCATAATTATTTTATATAATCTTATATTATTGTCAAGGTAAAAAGAAATAAAAAAGTTTATTCATGTTTCTCAAAAGAGACTCCCTAATCTTTACTGAAAAATAATACTAATTTTATAGACTGCCACGAGACTTGCCAAGTTTGTGAATCCACTAATAAATGTAACAAATGTGCAAATGATTTTTAAATTGTTGATATTACGTCGCCTGGATAGTGTCTTATGTGTCCTTGGAATTAAATTGGTATAAATAGCACTTTTTCTTAAATAATTTATAACATTAATTAATAGATAAAATTGAATTTATATTTAATATTTTGAACTTGTTAAGGTTAATAAATATTTATGTATATAAGAATAAGTTAGCGTGGTTTAGCATTAAAACATTTTATAGATTGTGAGCTATAAAATTAATTATTTTATAGTATAATTGTAATATAAACGCTACAGTATATGAATTCAGGATGTTTTGCTTAATTATTCACAAAACATTTAATTTAAAATATAAGTTGTTGAAATTATTTTATTTGAATAAAAATTTATATTTGATATAAATCAAAATTCTTAGAATCAAAGAAAATGCGATAATATAATATTTTTGAACTAAACGTTTCTAAAAATTAACTCAGAATTTTTCTGAAATTTTTCGTTAAAAAAACATAACATTATTGTTAATAAAATTGCTTTTAAAATACTTTGGAAAATAAATTGTCAAAGAAATTAAAAAATTAAAAGTTTGGGGGTACCTGTTTCACACCCCCCACTATTTATAAAAATTGAAGTAAAATTTGTAATTGCATTAATGTAATAATTATTTCATTAAATAAAATGTTCAACTAACTACTCCTTTAAATGACTAAGTTTTGGAATGGTGCTAAAATCTAATGTAAGATTTTTAAGAACTTATGTTTCATGTTCCAAAAACAACTTGTCTCTCCTTACATAAGATGCAAATTCAAGAATGTTTTTACTTTTATTTTACAACTCTTGGAACTAAGATCCAAGTAAAGCCTCAATTAATATGACAATTATAGAAAATATGCCCTGTCTCTCATCACCATTAAAAATTTCAGGCAAATCTTCGGGATGCTAGTAAATAGTAGCTTGCATCTCGGACACAAAAGATCTTTAAGATATAAATGAGGAATACCTGTGATCAGTGAGAAATGTTTAGTTTAAGTCACCTTATAGTACTCTTACTGTTCATTGGGGTGATGAATCTGTGAATGATTTCTTATTAATGAAGCTCTTCAATCGTATTGGTTAAACCAAAGATAAATTGAACTTTTGAATATTTGCTTTTATTGTTTTTTAGCAAATATCCTAGTGACTAATCATAATCTCTCTACTTAAAATGAGTACCGTCTTTGCTCCAATAAATTGCGTAATACTTATCTTAAAGTTTACAATTGTTTTAATTAGATAAATTAGTCATTATTTTGAATTCATTTCAATGATTTTTAACAATAATATAGTCTTTATCAAGATTATAAAAAGCAATAGCTTTCATGGGAACCTTGTAATTTAACAAGGTTTGATCTGACTAATTTCTATTTCAAAGATAGATTTTAAATCTAATCAACCTCAAATTTTATGTATGGGTGCAATTGATTTATTTTTTCATTAATGAATTAGCTTGCACTAGTTAAATTTATGTCACTGGGCTTTTAAATTATGTGTTAATAATCACGTTACTATTCTCAAATTTCAAAATTTATCCTCTAATTATTGACTAGTTATTCGAGATCTTAATTGAGTTTAATTACGAAGTTATATCTTCACTTTCTGACTTACAAAGTTAGCTAAGTTGTTCTGATGCTCTCGCTATTTATGTCAAAATTTAAAAGGAAATTAATCAAAAATACTTACAATTTCCGAATAACCCATACTCAATAAAATTTTAGAGTCATGAGTCCCAAGGTGGATAAGCAGCTTATTTTTCGATTTAAACATTTATGTATGTTAATTTTTGTCGAAAATGAGGCATCGGTACTTGCCTCCTATTTTAAGTTGCATAAATTTACAAACATCTCTTTTGTGAACTTGAATGTGTCTTTTGAGTTCAGATGGAGTATATATCTCTTTGCATAAATTGCACTATTAAAGAGTCTTAGGTTTTTTAAGTTTTCTTTTACTCGACTGGACCTCCTCGTTTACCATTTGACATAATAATTTTTGTATTATTCATCTCCCTTCTTGGCTTAATTGTGTGCAGGAAGATCATACATTTATGTCTTAATAATTGGGATTTGTTAGATATTTATGTCTTATGAAATTTCACTTGAGTCGTTAATATCAGAGTTTGAGGATAAGGATGAAGAATCTCGTCGCATATTTAATACCTATAATTTAATGATTACTAAATAGTATATTAAAGCTAACATAAATTAAAATTATGGTTTAAATTAATCTATTATTATTTGCTAAATGTGACATAAATATATTCATGTCACTGAAGCAAGACTAATTATGTATATATATAAAAATATATGTATGTATTAGAAGTTTTAAAGTTTAAAGAAAAGATAATAATTAAGATAAATTATGTAAAAAATTAGCGCAGACTGCGCTAAAATTATTGATACTTTAAGATTTGAGAAATTTTGTAAACACATAAATATAATTTATAAGATGATTTCTAAATTCATAAATAATGTTCTTTAAGACTTAAGGTATATTTAAATTTAATTAATTGGGTATTACATAATTTATTTAAGCCAATTAAATTTATTAATTTACTTCCTTATTAAAATCAAACCAATTAGATTTGTATTAATTTTATTAAGGCACATAAATATTTAATTCAATGAAATAATTATTATTATATTAAGACATGAATCACAATCTCGAGATCAATTAGCATAGTCTCAAGAACATAAATTTCAGAACTCTTGAGGGAAGTCTCAAAAGTAAGTTGGATTGGAATAATCACTTAAAATATTCATGTGAACATAAATTTTTTTATGTTTTAGTGGGCTATCACATGCCAGCTTTTAAGCAAACAAGCATGAAATTTATAAATGATGTTATGTCATCCAAGAAAGAGCTTCTAAAGTATGAAGGCGCTATTTATGTTTACGTCCCAAATTATCCTGAACTCAACGTGAGCAACATATTTAATTATGATCATGTGCTATTGAAATATCTGGGGATTTATGATGGAGTCACTGACCTTCCCGAAAAATACATTTTTTATGGGGTACTCGGGACTATCAAGAATGATTGGCTTACATAAATAATAAGAGAGTAGCAGCAGACTAGAAATTTTGTTGCCGATGAAGAAATGAATGGCGATTCAATAGTGATAAGCTAATAATTCCGATAAGAAATTTAATCAGTACCTCACTTTTCAAGTAAGTGAAAATATACAATTATGTCTCATTGTAGGAAAAAAATGGAAGGCTTTATCAATGCTGAAGACGAAGTCAATGGGAAGGAAATAGCAGAAAAAAAGAAAAGGTTATAGATTTCTACAATCCTTGAAGATTAAGAGTAAAATTTTTAGAAGCACGCACATAAATTTAAGTCAACCCAAGATGAAAATATGATGATGAGGAGTCGTCCTTCAAAACGCATACATTTCAATTAATGAAAAAAATTACTTTTGTTGGCAATTTTATTAATGTATTAACAATTTTTAATTAAAATATTTCTCAAACGCTTTGTTTTAACAAATTTAAGCAGTGTCTCACTGTTTATGCAGTCTGGCTTTTTTATAATGACATAATAGATTATGTTCAAGCTTGTAAATTTTTCTAGTTGCTTAATTAGAAGCTCTTGTTGATTAGCAAATTCCTATAATCATGCTTCACTCTGGAAAATAAATTTTTTAATGCAATTAAATTTTGAAGAATATGGAGCATTGAACAAAAGTTTCCACCCTTTATTTTCGAATTCTTCCTTGAAATTCTTTGAGTAGTGTGCTCTCAAATTTTCAAGAAATATTTTGAATTGCTTTTCTTTGTAGTTATACTAAAG
Organism: Oxytricha trifallax; assembly: GCA_000711775.1. Classification (NCBI taxonomy): domain Eukaryota; phylum Ciliophora; class Spirotrichea; order Sporadotrichida; family Oxytrichidae; genus Oxytricha; species Oxytricha trifallax. The sequence continues at coordinate 23,976 of ARYC01017677.1, forward strand.
GTCCTCCAAAATATGAAATAAGTCTTGAATTTTAATTGATTTTTTCACATATCTGAATGTTTCAAGTCCATTTTTTGATAATTTCCAAAGCTGCTAGGGTATCTAGTGTGAGACCTTGTTTCTTGAAGACTAAATTTTAATATTTAAGAGCCAATGACTTCTATGATGTTGAATGAGCCTTAAATATTTTCTCATCCAAGTAAACTATGTTTTGATTTTAACTTTACAATTTACTAATGCCAAGGTTCACTCTTAGTAAATCGATATAAATTGAATTTTGTTTATCCTCTGTTAAATTGTAGTCACTCTTACAAATCTTATATCTAATGCTATTTTTCTTATATAAATTACGAAGTGTGGCATAAGAAATTTTAATTTCTGGAATCTACGATGAAAATAATTGCTCGTTGCTTTATTAAAGTGTGATCTTCTCTTAAAATGTTTTTTCAGAGATTAAATAATTCATTTGCTCTAAAGTTAATTATAATCCTTATTTTTTTATATAGGCTTATGGTTTCTATGTTTTTCAATTTTTTAAATGATTTTTATATTTCTTTTGTTTTTATCCGTAAAATATTCGGCAATAATTTTATAGTCGCGAATATTTTATTGTTAGGTTAATAATATGGTTTTCTGTATCAAATAAGCCAAACAAATTTCAATATATTCTCTTATTAATATGCCATATATATCATATTTAAGAATAAATAATTTTTAATTAATTTAATACAATTACAAATTTTACTTCAATTTTTATGATTATTTAAGAAAAAATAATATCAATAATTTTCACACCAACCAAATTTGTATAAAGGTTTACAAATTTAATGGCTTGAAATATTTTTAAAGATTCTGCGAGGTAGTATGACTTTTAAAAGAATTATCAATCTATCATAAAATTACTAATATTTATGCTTATTTTTATCATATATTTTCATAATTTTTTCCCACAAATTTTTACTTTTTATTCATTATATTTTCGTCCAGAAACTGGATGGACTTATTTGTTAATATTTAGAGTATAAAAAAATCAATATCATTAAAAAATTAAATGATATTACATTCGATTATCAAATAGATACAATCTTAATACTCTAAATATTAACAAATAAATTCTATCCAGTTTCTGGACGAAAATATAATGAATAAAAAGTAAAAATTTGTGGGAAAAAATTATAAAAATATATGATAAAAATAAGCATAAATATTAGTAATTTTATGATAAATTGATAATCTTTTCAAAGTGATACTACCTCACAGAGTCTTTAAAAATATTTCAAGCCATTAAATTCGTATCTTTTTATGCAAATTTGGTTGGTGTGAAAATTATTGATATTATTATTCTTTACTAATAGTGGGGGTGTGAGGCAGATACCACTCAGAAGTTATTTATTGATTGCAATAACTTAATATGTCTGCTTCATCTTGTAAGTGACCCTTAATGATTAACATGATGCTTTAGACTTTCCGAAATGCCCAAATAATACAAAGGCAGACTTAAAGACTCTTTAATGTGTCGAACATTGCTCAATAAATTAATTGGATTTGCCTTAACTTGCATATTATTTAGATTAAAATAAGCATATATTAGAAATCATAAATTATTATACTAAATATTTCTTTGAGAGATTTATTTTGCGAATTCCATTTTTACAATTTAATAAATGAAATATATTATTTTTGTTTTTAAATCTACCTCATAGCAATTTAAATTTAATAATCTTAAATATAATAAGCAACACAATATTCATTCTATTAATAATATAAAATCGAATAAAAACTCTTATTATTATAACTTATCATTGATTTTGTTTAATAATATTGTAGAGGTAACTTTTGTTTTTTTAATTATTTCAAATTATTACAATATAGAGTCAAAATTTTATATCGATTCATCTTCAGCTAATAATTATTGATAATATATAAAGTTAAATATATTTATAATAATAATTTAATGCATAAAAAATATATTAACATTAAATTAATGTAGCAATATTTGGAATTGGGCACTTTATAATTTCCTTATAAAAATTTATAATCTGCCCTATTGCTAAAAATAAATATTGTTTTCTGATTATTTATATTTTTTGAAATATTCTTTTAAGAATAGTTGAAATATACAATCATTTTCCTCTTTCTTTGAATGCAAGCATAAATATTTATATAAAAAACTCAACTATTGCTACTTTAAAAAATATGAATAATTAAGAAGGGAAAATAATTTTAATTTGGCATTAAAATAATAAAAATATAAGATAAATTGTGTAATTTTACTCAAAAATTAAAAAATAATTTGAAATTCAACAAATATAGTTGAAAATTTAATAAACATATTGAAATATTCAATGAGATAAGATACTATATATTTTTATTCTTAAGAATGATATGTATTTATATTTTTTAATCTTAATTTTTTTTTCTAAAATATTTTAAATTATATTAAAAAAATTTGAAAAATAGAGATATAAAATATCATTAGATCGAAATTAAATAATCTAAAATTATATAAGAGGAAGAAAATAAATTAAAAAAATCAAATATTTTTAAACTCATATAAATTAGCAAATAATCAAAGATGCATTCTTGCTTGATATTGGGTATAGCTAATTAAATATTTAGGAATAATAAAAATGTTAATATAAATAGCTTATATAAGAATTTCTCAATATTATAATTTTAAAACTTCATATTTCTTGATTAAATTGGATATTGCATTGAATTATAATACTGCTGATATTCCAGAGTATATTAATGACAAAGCAAAAGTTTATATGAATGGAGTGAGAATATTTTTTCTAATTATATAAGGGATTTTTAATAATAAAAACATAAATAAATTGAGCATAAACTAATGCTCAATTTATCTTTTTTTAATAATGACATCCCTAAAGTTAACATCTTAGTTCAATTTTTATCTGGTATTTTAATAAATATTTAAGAATTGTTTCGTATATTTAAATTGATAATTTCTCTTGAAAGAAAAAATAGTTTATGTTTTACTAAATTTTTAATTTGAATTATTTTAAATTACTTTTATGTAATTTAAATACATTGTTATTATATATTATAAGTTAGTAGCTCGCTACTTAATAAAATTAATATTTGCTACTAGAAAATTTAAATAAACCTTTTAAGTTTAAATAATATAAATTTTTATATTCTTATAATTTTTTATTTGAATATTAATTAATTCAAAACTTATATAAATATTTGTTAAGTTCGACAGAAAATTAATTTTATATTTAGAGTGTATGATTTTAGCGAAGATGGAAAACTAATAGAATAGAATTCTAGCAACCCATCTATAAATAAAAATATGCATGCAATAATTTACGTAAACAGGACTCAAAAATATGGACTTTCACAAAATACAATTTTTATATTTTGATTTTATACGAAGTTCAGTTCCATAAATGAAAGTTATAATATATTTGATTCTCCGAGAGGAAATTTATCAACTTAGAGCTACTTTAATGAATTAGAGGACACGTCATAGATGTTAATATTATCATTATTTAATTAAGTTTTGCTTTAATAAAATAATCAAAAATATTTAAAATCTTTTATCAGTAATTTAATTTCACAGATTTTTATTATTATTTCAACAGTCAACTTTGAATTATTTTAAATATGACAATAATAAATAGTTCAGTAAAATTTACAAACATAATATTCCAAAGTACTATTTCACTATTATTTTTATTTTATATAGACTCTGATGAAACTTTGAAACAAGAAATTTAGAGATATTATATTCATGGGTGGATGAGTTATTTCATTCTATAAAAATAATTAGAATATTAATAATAAAATAAAAGTTCAGTTTCTTTTTAAGTAAAACACAATTTAGCCAATCTAATCACATATTTATTTTCTTAAAAATAATATTAATTTGTTATATTATATTTAGAACTGCATTTTTGAAATATTTGGGAAATTAATTGAATCAAATTCATTGTTAAATTTGAATATTACAGATTCCATTATTTATACAGACTATTTATAAGAAGGTAATAATAAAATTAATTTTTAATTTAATTAATACTAATTTTATAGCGATTAATATCCAAAATGATTATGAATTGCTTAACAACTATTTAAAAGTATCATATTCTAGTGACCAATTTAATCATAAATTTTGATTTAAAAATTAATAACATTATATTTTATGATTTTTTAGTTTTTACATTAATGTTTAATTTATATTATCAACTACTTGTTAATATTTCTTAATTAAAATACAATTAATACTTGATGTTAAAATCTGATTTATTCTTTTATTATTGAAATTTAAATCATAGTAAAAGAGGTGGAGATATTATTATTAATAATTTAACATTAAGTGGCAACCATTTTAGACAATTAGAAAAGCCCTTTATTTACTTACATACCCATCTCAACATATTTTATTTTAAAATTTAAGGCATTAAAGTGCGATAAATTAAAATATTTTTCTTACATTAGTATTACTAATTCAAAGTTTGAAACTAGAACAAATTAAGAAGACTCAACCCATGATATTTTAAAAATATAGACGCCTGATTTTATCTCAAATTTAATTTATAAAAAATATTTTAATACTTATTAAAAAATATAAATTACTTTAAATTTTTGGGATGTTCAGACCTCATAGATTGTGAATTTTTCAAATAACCTCATTTAATTATTAATTAATTAAAATTTTCAAATAAATATCATCACTGATTATCAAAATCAGGACGATACTACAAGCAAGAGTATTCACTTTATTATTGGATAAAACTCAAATGGGGAAAATAAAACAATATCAAATTATATTTAACTAGAATTTTATATCTAACTTTTATCCCCTTCATTCTCAATTAATAACCAGATTCAATTGATTTTAAGCAATTTGACATTTATAAATATAATATCACAAACTCTATTATGCTTATTAATAGTTTTTAATAGAAAATAAGGAAATAACTTATATAGAAAATAATAACTCCAGTTTTAACAATAGAAAGTGAATTAAATTAAACCATGATAGAAAATATAAAATTCATAAACACGACAAGCAACTAATTCATAAAATTATAATTTATTTATTCATGGGCAATATCTTACTGATAAAATCGTCTAAATCATTTTTAAAATAATTTAAATTAACATTATTTAAATCTTTTGTCATCTCTAATCTTCAATATCTTTAGTTATAAGTATTTTATTTGCAAATTAAATTTATATCTTGACCTGAATCAATATACTAAAACCCCTTTCAGCTTTAATAAATAATCAAAATATTGAAATTAAAAATCAAAATTATATCTATAATTTATGTTAGGCTTCTCAGGAATGCAATTTTTACAAATAAATAATATAACCATAAAGAACATTTCATGTAAGAATAAATTAATCATAATATTACTTAATTACTCCCAATAATTTTAATTCTTAAATTATTAAATATAGTACAGAGTGATTCCTCATTTTAATCATTAATTGCAACCACAAATTTACCAAATCACGGAGTCTTCGAGATTTCAAAAATATGTAAAAATTTAATAAATTGATTGTTTTATTTTATAAAATTTTAATATAATCAGTCATTATCTAAAAAAAAAATGAAACTTTTTTATCGTATTATATAGAAAATGTTTTAATTATGAATGTACCCATTTCTATTTACATATAGTAATTAATTTATAGTTCAATATTAAAAATCTTAGGAGTTTAACATTTAAATTTTAAATTTTTTGTTAAATTATAAGGATTAAAATTTTGAAATATTTATTTTAATTTACTCTTTGTAAAATAATCATATTCATTATAAAATTCTGTTTATTTTGAGATTAATTAGATAGATCTATAAGACTTGCTGATTTACTAAAATAGCCTAATAAACTGTGACACTCCCTTGAAATAAGTATCAATTGATGGTCTAAATGCATACAATCTAAGTAAGTAATCTAGATTTATGTGAATAAGTGAGTTTTATATACAAATAAATTAATTGTTTCTATTTTTAAAAATAAAAACTATGAAGAGGAGCTGTGTATTAATTTAAAAATTATAGATTAAAAAAATATCTTAACTTTTTTATCTTTTAATAAGGTTCCACTTGATATATAGCAGTAGTGGAATTAGACCGAGGTTAAGCATTAGACATATAATGAGCCTAAGAAAAAATATATTCATGCTAGTAACTAAAACAATGTGAAAGGAAAAATGATAAAGCTTTTATAACACACAAGTTTTCATATTAATTGTTAATATTGCTGTTACAAATAATTTAAATTGCATTAATTCACTTTATTCACAAAAAATTATGACAATATTTGTATTTTGTAACAAAAATATAGCGTATGATAATTAAGGTACTGGTATTTATATTGCTCTTGTTCAAACTCTCCTTCTATAATTATTTAAATACAATTTTAATATATTTTTCATATATTTTATTATAAAATTAATTAAAATTAAATTATATCGTAGTTATTTTTTTAGCATCTATAAAATTTAACGCATTAATATAGCGAATAAGTAAATTTTTATTCCTAATTTATTTAATTATATTTAGATATTTTTTATTTTTAACTTCATAAGTTTGATAATATATTATTTAATAAACTTATCAATATTAAATTATAAGTGGATGGCAGATAAATACTGTGAATTATATCTTTGACATAAACTAACAAGGGACTTACTTAATAAAAATTAACAATATCTGGATCAAGGATAGTAGCAAGAATTCATCTATCAGTGATATATATATATATATACACATTATTATTTTTTTGATTTATAATAGTTAGTTGATATCTAATTTACAAATTCAAACGTGAACATTATGTACTTCAATGGGTTCAATTCAACAGAGTTATCAGACAACAATACCTAACTATATATATTTGATTTCAGCAAGTTCTCAATGGTTTTGAATTTGTTACATTAAATAGAATTTTATAAATACATATATATATATATATATATATATAATATATATATTATATATATATATAAATATATATATTATATATAATATATATAAATATATAATATATATAATATTCAATTTGTACCTATAGCATGAGTCAATTATAAAATTTGTCAATAAAATAATTAAATATAAATTAATAATTTTATTATTATATAACCTATTTTGATGAGTTTATAACAGAATTATTACTTAAATTTATTTATATAACATATATAATATTTTTATAAATTTTTATATTAAAACAGAAAGAAATATTTAAATTTAGCTTGTTGATCACTACTACTCCTTGAATATTTACAACAACCCAGCAAGCGGAATTTCAAAGATAAACTTAATTAAATGAGTTAATTTTTTATATATTTATTAATTAATTTTGTACTTCTTTGGCTGTAACATGAAATAATAATTTATTTATAAATAATTTGAATATGTAAATATAAAATTAAAAACTAATAATTTCATAACATTAAGAACCCATTGATAATAAATAGATTTAATTATTAGAGGCAGATTGCAGGAGGTATTATATTGCAACCAGGAAATATAGAAAAAATAGATCTACCCCTAATCCTACAAGTCACTGAATATTTTAAAACCTTTTTAGTATTAAATACTAAATTTGAATAATAATTCATTTGAAATTAAGATGATAGTTTTTTAATGAAATTAGATATTATATAAAGTTTGACTTTATTGTAAAAAATTTTCTAAAAAAAGTGTGTAGAGTTACTTTTTTTATTTATGATTTTATGAATTGTTTATTATTTAGTATATTTAATACGTTGTTAACACATATTACACATATGAAACATCAATTTGATAATAAATGTTAAATTTTGATATACAATTTTAATTTTCACAGTGAGAGAAAACGCTCAACTTTATGTGACTGGAGGTTCAATTAATGGCACGTTCACTAAGAAAAGAGGAAGTGTAAATAAAAAAGTTAAATTTTAAAATTCTCAAGATTTTTATAATCAAAATTGTAAGAAATAAAATTAGTGTGGTAATTGCTGATTATCAAAATGCATATGCCTCATTTTCTCAAGTTTACTTTAGCACTTATAGTGATATATTTTTAATTTTAATTTACACTCTGCAGGGTTTTAATGGAGGAGTTTCATAGGTAATTTGTAAATCTTTAAATTAATAAATAAAATATTATTTGAGTGTTCTTCGTTCACTATAATTCTTTGGTTGAATTTGATTAATGCACTTTCTACAACAGTTCAGGAATAATGAATGGACTCGGCACTGTAGAAAATAATGGTCGTTTTAGAATCACTAACTCAGTATTTTAGACTAAAAATAATCAAAAATATTTAAATCTTTTTGAATTAAGTATTTGAAAGAATATTTGCTATTAAAACATCATTTTTGGCAATGACCGATAATCCTCTTGTGAAATCAGAATTCATTAATTGCACTTTTAAAAATGATTCTACTATTACTCTTGATTATTATCTTGATGAGTTCATTTATTAATATAATTATAAATTAATTTACTTGATTTGAAATATACTTTAATATTAAATTCATTCACTTATTTATTTGATTTTATAATTAATTAAATTGAAGACTTTTACAGATCTCTCATAGAAAATGACTTGATTCCAGTTGTAAAAAGATTGAATGATAAATAAATTAATAAATAAATTATTTATTTGAATGTTGGGACTAAGTATTCATCGAAGATTTTGAGATCAAACTTGGAATTTGAAAATTGCGTATTTGAAAATGAAAATAGACTTATAGACATTTACTTATCAAAAATGTATATTAATTTTGTAAAATTTAACTACTCTTATTTGTTGATAAAATTTATTTTTTGTTTAGTTTTATCAATTAACTATTAATATTTTTATTACTACAATTTTAAATATCAACTAATTTTAAATTATGTAGATTATATCCCAATTAGCTTATATTAAAAAAATAGATTAAAACTATTTTTGGAGAATTTTTTTCTAAGAAGGTTATTTCTTAAATAACTCAATTAACATTTAATTATAATCTAATTTTCTTATCGAATGTCACAATAAAGAACTCTATAATTCAGAATTTTATTATATAGCAAAGCCATGGGTCCTATATATAGGCGATTTAGAGCAATTTAATCCTTGATAATGTTAAATTTTTGAGTGGCAATTACGATTTCTAATCCGCATCTAGAAACTAATTTTTAATATTGTAGGAATACATTCGAAATTGGGAAATTATAATTAAATTAATCAAAATTAAATCAAATTAGTGACAGTTATAGTTGGCCAATTTAAACGAACTTGGGCTCATTCGATAGAGAATTGAAAATAAGCTGGACTTTATTGTTGGCGGTACTATTTTATCTCATCCCTGGAGCGAGATAACTTGAGTTTAATGTGAGGGTATAATTTAATGAATTTAGATGCATTTAATTAAAATCAATTTATCTCGCTCCAGGGATGAGATAGAATAGTACCGCCAACAATAAAGTCCAGCTAATTTTCAATTCTCTATCGAATGAGCCCAAGTTCGTTTAAATTGGCGAACTTTAACTGCCACGATTTTGATTTAATTTTGATTAATTTAATTATAATTTACCAATTTCGAATGTATTCCTACAATATAAGTTTAGCTGTTCTCTTATCTCAAACTTATCAATTGTCTTTTTGATTCCGTTAATATCTAAACTAAAAGAATTTATTTATAAATAGAAATAAATATTAATATTCAAATGTTATTGCAATTTATTTAGTCAATTTAAAACTTTGTATGCTTAACAGTCCACTATTATATTAAGCAATACAGTCATTCAAAATACAAATATTGACAATTTAAAAGATCAATTAATAAGAATAGATAGGTCTACTGTATCGCTAAAGGACTCAACGATTCAATATATTAAGAAATCTGGAAGTGATGCGATAATAAGCTTTATTCAAAATTTAAAAATATTCTATTATGAATGTGTAGTCTTAAAAAGTAATTTTTGTGATTGCAGTTGAGTTATTTTACTCTATAAATAGCACGTTTAGAGAATATGAAGGAAATCTGATTGAAGTTTAGTACACTACAACTGAAATTATAAATTCCAAATTTACAAGTAAGCTTTTAATTCTTCGCCAGTTTATAATGTTTTATAGATTTAATAGATCCCTCTGCTTCCATGTAAAACAATAATTCTATTCTACAAAATAGAAGAGCTTTGAATATTTAGTAATCTTAAATTTTGGTAAATGGAACTATTTTTGAGAATTTGCAATCTCAACTAGAAGGAGGGGCAGTGAAATTGATTAATTCAAATATTACTTTTAATAATACTAAATTTTTGGGTAATATGGCTTAGTATGGAGGTGGAATCGCTTATTTATGTTCAAAATGTAAATAAATTATATCATTAATAAACCTACTTTATAGCTTAATACTCAAAACCCCAAAACCCCTTAATGAGGTTTATAAGTGCTTTGAATTTTAGGGTGTAGTTCGGGTCTTATTGGGGTAAGTAGAGAAATTAGGCCGATTTTCAAAATGAGAAATAGAAATTAGCTAAATTTAGGGTCTATTAATGTTGAGAAATATTTAGATTTATTGCTTAAGCTTAGGTATGGTACTAGTATTAATATAGACTTAGTCAAACCAGTGCTAAATTATGCAGTTATAGCAAAGCTCTTACACAAGAGTGCCTCAACATTAAGTATCATTGCCTTTTAGCTCTTTAGCATTATAACTCAGGCACTTGAAGCATCCTGCAAGAAATTAAAAGTTCTCTCTGGTTCACATTTACTACCTCTGCGACTCGAAGACTTTGAAGTATTGGGCACACTTTCCACTTGACTAGCGAGCTGTCATGTTTCATCGCAAGTTTTCCAGACATGAGTATCTCGCCTTAGACTATAGGTAATATTTATGAAAGAAATGGTATTATTTTCAAGACTGTCAACAGAGTGAAGACAGTGATTGATTTTAGAGTGTCATTTTATAGTATTAATTTATACTATATATATATTTATATATAATTGAATGCAGAGAGCTATTGATAATAGCATTAAGTTCATACATGTAGATGAAGCTGTGTTGACCTTCAGCACCTTTATTAACAAGTAATAGTACAAGAAGTATGATAACATTGAAGTTTATGAATAAAAAGTGAAGGTTGTCACCCATGCAATTTTAGCTGGTATTAGCGAAGATTCAGGCTAAGAAAGTTATGTCATTCATCCTCGCTCTATTAAGCGAGAGTAGTATATTGAGTTCTTGCATAAACAAATAGATAAATATATGAATCAAGAGATCATCCTGTTTGTTGATAACTAATCAGTTCATAAGACTAAGGAGTCTAAGAAAGCTTATGAAGAGTTAAACAATACTCCTGTATACAACGTTCATTATAGCCCATAATTTTATTGAAAAAAATTCTAATGGAGTTAAATCAAGACTTACTACAATAAGCTACTGTTGTATCATCTAATGCATGATTTACCAATCGATACAGTAAGTGGACTTAATACAAAGTAGTTGCAAGAGAGTGATAAAGACAGGACTATGATATGTGCGAAGAAAGGGAGAATTAATATTTATTAATAAGTCTTAGACTTAAATGAATGAAATATTTCACATATTAAATTAACCTTTAAAGGGATGAGGCTTCTCTTCCTTCTTCATCTTCTTCTTCTCCTTAATGCTTGACAGGCCCTAAGTTTCTTCTCTTACTGCCATCTCCTACATCTATGTTCATTTCATCTGACTTTTAATTATCTTTATAAAATCTCTTGCTCATTTCATGAGTAGTCTATGACTTTCTCTCTCTGTGAATCTTCGCATGCTCTTTCATAAGGAATATACCAGTTCCAGGTTTCCCTACAAAGTTATGAATCAAAGCTTACTAGAGAGGTAAGGATGCTTCTTAAGCTCTTCAAGCCAAGCCTCGCTTATAAGTATGCTTTGTTTCTTTTAATCTTCTGGAGAAATAGAGTAGCGTTTCTTGTGAGTTTCTTCAATGATCTCTCTGAGATAACTATCTCTTAAAGTGCCAAGAGCATCAAAGAAGAAGCTCCTTTCTGAAAGTCTGTTAGAGAGTTGTTTCTTAGTAGTAAGATAAACTACCAACTCTTCATCTTTTATTGCATCATCGTAGAGATTAGTGACTGAAATTTCTGAGTAGTTTGGTATTTCAATCAACTTAATTTAATTGTTTTTGAAGGCTTTCTTCTCATCACTGAGTATAGCTTTTAAAAATTAAATTTTGGTACCTTTCATCGTTTGAAGGATTAATCCCACTATAGTATATGATTAAGTATATGTCACATGCTTACCATGCTAAGTGAGGTATCGATAGAGATCTTCCTTGCTTCTAAATCTTGAGATCATTTCTTAAGTTTCAACCCTCTTCATTGCAGTGCTTATAGATTCCATCCTTGTTCCTTATCTTCTTATTGAATTTCAAATTTTAATATATAGAGTTCTGGATCTTACTGTTTAAAATCTTAGTATTAAATATGGGGGGGGGGTCTAAGTCGGTGGCAGAAATTTTTCGAAAACCTAAGTCGGTGGCAACATTAAATTTTCAAAATTCACCAAAATCCTAAGTCGGTGGCATAATAAAATTTTTTTCTTTTTCAAATTGAGAATCATTAAGTACCTCAATATATATGAAAATTTTATCACAGAAAGTGAATCAATCTCCATCAATACAACTTAGGCATTTGACGGACACAGTTTAACATATAAAATAAATTAGAATTCATAAATAATTTCTATCCCTTTATCAAATAATTTTATAATTAATATATAACTATATAAATCTCAACGAAATATTATAACATTGACAATTAGTGTATAACATACTTCGATTATAATTTTTTCAAAATATCATTATTTTTCAATGTAATAATATTTCATTGAGATTTATATAGTTATATATTAATTATAAAATTATTTGATAAAGGGATAGAAATTATTTATGAATTCTAATTTATTTATATGTTAACTGTGTCCGTCAAATGCCTAAGTTGTATTGATGGAGATTGATTCACTTTCTGTGATAAAATTTTCATATATATTGAGGTACTTAATGATTCTCAATTTGAAAAAGAAAAAAATTTTATTATGCCACCGACTTAGGATTTGGTGAATTTTGAAAAATTAATGTTGCCACCGACTTAGGTTTTCGAAAAATTTCTGCCACCGACTTAGACCCCCCCCTAAATATGAGCATCTTAAAGGAGGTCAACCCTGCAAAGATACGTGGAGAAGTTGGCAGAAGCTGTAACAAACTTCAAAGATTGATCTCCATTTTAATCAATTTAGTTCGATTAAAATAGTACTAATTTTTTTTTAATTTAATTAGTACCTAGTTTTAAACTAATGAGGTTTTAATAAAATGTTCCAAAATAGTTCAAAACCTAAATGGTACCAGTACTAATCTGAATTTTTCTAAGTTGGTATAAAAATTAAAAATATTAAGCATGAAATTACAAAATTTATAGTCATAAACTTAGTATAAATATGATGTCAAACATTTAAAAATCAACCATTATTGCCGCAGGGTAAACTCCTGCTCAACTATACTTTAGCTAGACAAGTTATTACTCATTAATAATAGTAATTTAAATTTGAATTTAAGCATGGCTGCTAACTTAAATCGTAAGGCAGTTTCTTTTCTAACAGGTTAATCTTTGCTCAACTTTGGGTCCTCCAAGAAACCAGAAGTAATTTATATTTAAAAGGAGGTTGAGCTAAGAGCTCTAGAGTTTGAAGCAGAGGTTTTTAAAATTTAAGTTTAAAAAAAGAAGTAGAGTGCAGAGATGCGACTTTAGACATAAGTTGAACTGGCTGAGGAAGAAAAGGAACAGCAACAGATCAACAAAGTTAAAACATATTAATGTGAAGACTGCTTAAATTTCTTCTCAGCTGAGTCTAGCTTGAAGAGACACATCAAAGAGATACACTCTGGCAGAGCTAAGATCTACTTTAAGCATGATAAAGTAGATGGTAGGTATTAGTGCACAACCTGCATGAGTTCTTAAACTCACTCAGCCAAATTAAAGAGGCATATGCAAAAGCACCACTTAAGCGAATTCCTGATTAAAGATGAAGAAACTTAAAAGCTTATACCTGCTAAAAGAAAAAACAACTCTCTTGAGTCATAAAGAGAACAGGAGGAGAGGCTCAAGAGACAGAAGCGATTTGAATCAATGAATCTGCCAGCAAATGGTACTCTTATAGCATGTCTTTAAGAAAGAGCTATGTATATACCTGCATTGAATGCAATTGATATTGAAAGCTGTATTGAAAATTACTTGCATTTTGACCTGCCAAACAAGGTAAAACTTATAGTTGTTGATGAATTCGCTTACACGGTATACCGTTTTAAGTATTTCATTAAGAATGAGCAATATTAAAATGAGTTTGCAAATGAATACATAAGTCTGAGAGAGGCCTAGAAAAGATAATGCAAGAACTTAGCTAAGCTTGACGGAGTTATACTTGGTCATGGTTTTATTGCTTTGAGACTCAAGAAATTTAAAATGACTCTAAAAGAGTATCTCTACCATAATAGATATCCTAATGATTTGAATGAGATACTCACAGATATGACTAAGGGTGTGAAAGAGCTCCATAATCTAGGGTATGTTCATAGAGATTTGAAGCCAGAAAATGTATTAGCTAAATCTCTGCCCTTTAGAAATAGTAGTCATAGATTTCAACAGAGCAATAAGACAAGAGATAGTGACTTTAGCTAAGGTTTTAGGCACTCCAGGATACTTCCTAATAAGAGAGAAATGGACAGATTGCTCTGTATAATGGGATATTTGGGCGGTAGCTGCAATTATCTTTAAGTGCGATATGGAAAGTATGTCATACTTTGGAACAAAACATGAGAAATAATCAATAAGTTTGGCTTCTTAACATATTAAACAAGATGAAATATGCAATTAAATTAACAATAAAAGTTCCAAAATATCCAAGATAATCATTAGATGATATACTAAAACAAGTACAGACTGCTAGATTCAAGAGGTATCACAAAGATAAGCAGATAAAATTTGCTTTAATTAAGTGCATTAATACTCATTAAATTTTCAATAAATTCATATAAAACCTGAGTTTTCTCTACTAACCCTAATAAGACCCCCAACTATACCCTACAAATCAAAGCACTTATAAACCTCATCAAGGGGTTTTGGGGTTTTGACTGTGAATACAGTTATTATGATAACGTTAATTTCACTATTACGGTGCAATATTTAAATCCGAACTTAATTAAATAATAAAATCATACAAATTGTCTTCACTTCTTTCTTAACCAATTATATATAGTATATTGAATCTTAATAAAGATATTTAGTAAAATGGCTATAATTTTCTCAAATTAACGTGGTTTAGAGAGCTTATATTTTACTATATTCTAATTATATTTAGACTAAATATTTTGTTTTATTTTTATTAAAATATTCATAGATTTTTATTTATATATATATTTTTTTATATTTTGTGCCATTTTTAATCACTTATTGTAATGATCATTTATATTTATAATTTATTTATTTACCAAATCATAGATATTTCTGTTATAATAATTATGCAACTGTAATGGGTGGAGGAGGTTATACTGATCTATATTTCCCATTAGAAAAGAAAAGTGACGATTAGCTATTTTTCAAAAACAATTATGCACCTTATGGCCCAATCATTCAAAAATACAAAAACTACTTCATTTTATTCCATGAATGTTTAGAGTTTAAAGTTTCCAAATTTATATTAAAATCCATATGATGAAAATGTAACACAATTAAATTAAATTTAAATTGCAAAGAAATTATTTTTTTAAAAAAATTATTCATTATACTTTTATACGTTAAAGTTTATCAAGCATGAATTTCAAAGAATAATTTTTTTAAAAAATCTAAGATCAAATGTTTGTATAAATTTTATACAAATTTATATTTTTTTTAATTTTATTAGTTGCATTTCTTTATGTATATTTTATTATAATTTTAAAATTGAGCATAAACATTCAACTTTTACTTTATGACTAAATATTGAAAATTTTATTTATAATAATTCAATTAAAAATATTTTTATTTCAAAATTTTAGATTGTAGTTTTTTGTATTATTAATTGCCAGTTACCCCCTACGAGTTAGAATCTCATCTTATGACTTTCAAACTGATTTAATAAGTGGATAACAATATAACGGGACAATAGTTGCCGAATTAATTGACGTAATCGGTGCTGTTTGCACTTTAGATAGCACCTCAACTATATAAGTTCAAGAAATTGATAGAGAAACAACTAAGGTCAGTGGAAACAAATAAATTTAAGTTCGTAATGGAAGAGTAGAGTTCAGTTAGCTCACATTTTCAGCGAAACCAGGCAGCAAAAATGTCCAATTTAGACTATTCTCGCCACAAATATAAACTGAACTGTTGTAAAAAGTACTACCACAAATAGATAAAAGTCTAATTAACAATGCGATCGTGTCATTTAACTTCAGGTCATGCATAGAGGGAGAAATATTCATTAATAATGAATGCTAAAAATGCGATGATGGCAGTTATTCACTTTTTGCTTATTAAAGTGGATAAGATTAGAATGCAGGCACTTAATGCTATGATTGTGTGGATAATGCAGAATGCAAAGGAGGTTATGATATAGGTGCGAAGAGTGGATATTGGAGGTCCTCTTTTTATTCTTATATTTCTTTAATGTTATTTTCTTTAATGTTATTTTGTATAATAAATTCAAAAAGTATGTCGTGATAAATTTATTATTGGTTTATATATTTACTAGGAATTTTGTCTAATTTAAAATATAGAAATACTATAAATAATATAATATTTTTAATTTATTAATTTTTTTAATTTAACCTATTAAATTCTACATAAGTTCATCAGTGTGTAAACAGTGCTTCTTGTTTAGGAGGCCCCATTAATGTCAACACAAAGAATTAATATTTAATTTTTTTCTTATTATTTAAAAACTATTAATATCAATTTTCTAATAAGAAAATATTATTATATTAATTATCTAACTCTAAATAAGAGCATTTTATATTATCTTAAAAGAAATAAACAGTTTCAATATTTATAATCATTATATTGATTTTATCGTTGAATTCAAAAAAAGATAATATATATTTCATTTTAATTTCCTAATTAATGATAAAAATTAAGAATCCTTAAGAATAGTGTGCAAGTGGATATGGAGGCAATTTGTGTGAAAAATGTCTGCAAACATCTGATTCAAGTAAAAAAGTAAAACTCTCTGATAATTCATGTGAAGAGTGTCCATCAAAATTAAATAAAATTTTATAAATTTAATGTATTAATATCATTACATATTTTAGTTATTCTCATAGGATTTAATTTAGGGTTATATCAAAAGCAGTGACAGTTTTATCACTTATAGGTTTATATTTGGCGTTTCTTCTTGCTCTCTGCATTTTGATTTATTTCAATATCAGATCTACAAAAGAAAGTGAAATTAATCTTGTAAATTTTTAAAATATTTATGATAAAGTAATTAAAAAATATTTTAAAGAATTATAAAATTAACACATTTAAAACCCCAAAACCCCTTAATGAGGTTTATAAGTGCATTGATTTGTAGGGAATTTGTTAGGGGTTGGGGTTATTAATAGGTTTTAATGTGAAATTTATAGTAAATTTATTTAATTTAATCACTCAAAATGCACTTTAGGATCATGTGGGAGTGGTCTGAAGTTTATCTTACTTAACCACAACTCTATCTGCTCTAATATTATGTCTGATCTAGAGTTTGGTTTTAATATTATTGATTCTGCCATTTATTTTAATGATTGAGAGACTCTGGTTTTGTCTATAAATTACTTGATTCTTTGCTTAGCATCTTTCTCACACCTAGTAGAGTAGTAATCGTTGCGAGGCATATCGCACTCTATTATTATTGCTGCTAAAGCCCACACATCCCATTAATATTCTCCATCTCTCCAGTCTTCTCTTTCAGGATAATAGCCTGGAGTTCCCATAACACTTCCTAGCCTTGATACTTCCACCCTTAATGCTCTGTTGAAGTCAATAATTGCCACTCTTACTGGTGAGAAGTTTATCATTATATTCTCAGGCTTCAAATCTCTATGAACAAAGCCTAACTTATGTAACTCTTTTATACCTTTTAAGGGTTAGGTTGCTATCAAAGCAAGCTACTTATGATTCCTTTGATCAGTAATAAAATCTCTGAGGGTCATTTCATAGAGTGGGAGTCTGAGAGCCACATGATCCTTGACAAGAAGAACAGCATCTAGCTTGATTAAGTAACTACACTCTTTAAACTAAGCTTAAGTGAGTACTTGATACTCATTTGTAAACTCCATCTGATATTTATCATCACTTAAGAGATAGTTTAAGGAATACACCTTGTATGCGTATTGATGATCATTGATAACTTTCTTATCAAAGGAGTCTTCTAGGGGGGGGAAAGTTTCCTGCACCGGTTTATTATAAAAAAATATTTTTTGGTTAGTTTCCTGCACTAAATTTTTTTTCATTTTTAGAATTCGATTTTTATCACATTTATCAACAAAATCTTTTACTAATTTTTTTATATATTATTACTTAATCTATTCTTCAATTAATCAATATCTTTATTAACATGGAATCTAATCACCATCCAAGCAAGGATAAAATTTATCCAATATATAGATTCCATCTGATATTAGTAGACTTCTGTATCTCAACCATAATATTGTTCTCTCTGTACTAATGAAATTCCAAATATTTTATTCAATTGTTGTTAAAATTCTAATTATTTCTTTCAATGGTATATAATATTAGATAATGTTTAATACTATATTTTCATGCAGTTCACGCATGATATAAAAAATATCTTAAAATTTATGGGTTGTAAAAAAAAATATATTGTTAAACTTATGAAATTTTACATATAAAAAAAGTGCAGGAAACTATCACGAGTGCAGGAAACTTTCCCCCCCCCGTCTTCTATTATAATGTAGCTTTAAAGAGAAGTGTCTAGGCCAATTTAAGCAAGAACCGGTATTTTCTTGTATTGAATCTTGATCATAATTTTTGTTATTTCAGAGGTCAGTTGGTTGCGTGCCTTCTTAACGTACTCTAACTCTCTAGCTTATTCAGGTACTACGACCTTAGAATATTCCCTCGCTTTTCTTTTGTTTAGAAGCTTCAGCTCAACTTCATGATTCTCAACTTCTATATCTTTCTTGTGAGCTTTTAATAGATGCTTCTTTAAGTCTCTTGTATGAGAGTATTGCTTATGGCACTCAAAGCAGTCATACTTTCCATCTATTTTATCATGCTTTAAGTATACAGTGGGCTTTGCTTCTCTATGCTCCTTCATGTGTCTGTACCAGCTTGATTTATGAGCAAAATCTCTCTCACATAACTCACAAAAATAGACTTCAACTTCTTCAGTTTGTATAGGAATTTCATTAATACCTTTCTCCTCCTCTCTGTCTCCCACACACTTGTTTGCCATTAATTTTCTATTATTAATTTCAATTTTAATAACAGAGACATCAAGTGATAGCTTTGGTAGTTCCTTATGAGAGTTCATCTCTGAGCTATCACACTTTTTATTGCTCCCAAAGGTAAGTCTCATTTAGTTTTATGGAAGTGCTGTTATTTTTATTTAAATGTTAGCGCTCATATTTAAATTTGAATTTAAAATTATAAAAATGCCTCTATAACTGAGAGCTTATATGAGAGCTTTGCAAGCCTACAAGTATCAAGGGAAGTTCTTAGAGTATTAGCGAAGATAAATGAGCACTAAGAGACGAACTAGCTCTAAAAATGGGTCAGAAAGTAACCATTTTTACTATCAATAATAAGTTGATTATAGTACGTACCGATTTAGGAGGTGCACCTAATTAAGTACGTTCCAATTTAAATTTAAAAATATGGAACTATAACAGTAGAAATTGATATCAATCTCTCAAGTTTGAAACCAGTTCTCAAAACTATATCCATATCCTTCTTAGAGGTTGACCTCCTATAGGATGCCCATTAGTAAGTTTTACAGAGGTATATATTTGAAATCAATAAACTTAAATTTGAATATCATTTCTTAGATCTGTAAGCAAGATGGAGTCAATGAATGATGCAATGAAAAGAGTGCAAGCACAAGAATTGATTCAAAGATTTAGAAGCAAGGAGGATTTGCACCGCTACCTGGTGCAGCAAGGTAATGAACTCATTGATTATGTAGTTGGTTTGTTCCTCCCAACGATGGAAGGTACTAAAATTTCAGTTTTAAGAGCCATACTCTGCGAAGAGAAGAAAGCATTAAAAACTTAAGATGTAAAGTTTGCAGAGATTCCAAACTATCCTGAAATCTCTGTGACTAATTTATATGATAATGAAATGAATGACCCAGAGGTTTCGTTATACCTGCCTACAAAGAAGCAGTTGTCAAATAAACTTCCTGAAAGAAACTACTTCTTTGGCATACTTGCAACAATAAAAGGTGATTACTTGAAAGAATTATTCAAGAATCTCATAAGAAAAGGTACAGCATCTCTTCAGAAGATAAGGATAAACAAGGGATCAAGATAAGTGAGAGCTGGCTATCAGAGCTGCAGAAGCACCCTTATATTTAAAGTAAGATTTGTAGCTTAACTCTTTAAAAAATCTGGTACTGGCATCTTCTATGAACGAATAGAGCAAGCTTCATAGAGAGCGAAAGTCGCAGACAAAGTATGAAGTTAGCAAGAGACTTTACTCAAATATTTAGCCTCCAGAGTAAATGAATATAGATGCTGGAGCTGGCAGCAAGAGAAGAAACTTAGGAGGAGGGAAGCAAGAAGTAGAAGAAAAGAAAGAGAAACCAGCTCCCTCTAAAGCATTCTAAATGTGACTTATAAATTCATTAACTTAACTACAAAACTTATTTATATACATTCACTCTCCCTTCTTTCGCACACTTTTATGCCAATAAATTATCTACTCTCTTCGCTGAACTTTTAATAAAGTCTACTGTATCGATAGGTAGGTCATGCATCAAGTGGTATAGCAGCAGTTTCTTGTAATGGCCTTTTAATATACCCCAGTAGAACTCAATTCCATTAAACTATGGACTGTAGGTACGTTGAACACTGCCGTTATTCTTAGTTGCTCATAACTCTTCCTGTTTCTTTAGTCTTATGAACAGAAAAATTATCAACGAATAGTATAATCTCTTATTCAGGGTAATTCTCTCTCAGCTGCTCTAAGAACTTAATATACTGCTCTGTCTTAATAGAGCGAGGATGAATAACATAAGTTTCTAAACCAGCATCCTCGCTAATACTCCTAGAATTGCCATTGTTTATACCTTGACTTTCTAGTCATATACTTCTATATTACTATGCCTCTTATACCAAGATTTCTAGATAAAAGTGTTGAAGGTAAACACAGCCTCGTCAGCATGTATAAACTTAATATTATTAGTAATAGCTCTCTGCATTTAATTATAAATATAATTTAGGTTATTGTTGTAAAATGGCAGAGTGAAATCAATCACTCTCTTGATACGATTAACACCTTTGTAAGAAATACCATTTCGTTTATAGATGTTGGCTATAGACTAAGCAGAGATCTTCAACTCAGGGAACTGGCGATGAAACATAGTAGCTCGTTGGTCTAAAGAGAAGTGAGCCCAATACTTCAAAGTTTTATCATTAATAAGATAGTCAATATGCTTCTATAGAAACTTTGACTACCTCTTAGGCTAAGAATTTAGCTACTATTTCTTTAATTATAGTGCTATAAGACAGTGGGAACGAACAGTTGACGGACTTCGCTTTATGAGTAGAGCAATAGACTTATAGTTTAGTACTGGTTTGATTTATTCACTGTATATATCAACTCCATATCGCAGTTTAAACACTAAATCTATATAATCTTCATCATAAATAGACCCCAAAAGCTTGCTATTTTTGTCTCGCATTTAATTAATAACCCCAACCCCTAACAAATTCCCTACAAATCAAAGCACTTATAAACCTCATTAAGGGGTTTTGGGGTTTTGATTACTTAGGATAGCTACAAATTACATATAAATAATGATTTCATCTGCTGCGTTTAACCTATCTTTGCCAGAGTACATGCAAAGTTTCATTTTTTTAATGGATAAATTTGGGACACTTTTCGATAGAATAATCAATGTGGAGTGTCTGATAGAAATAAAGGATTTGGAAGAAAGAGGGATATCTATAGTTTATATTAAAGCTACAGGGATGAGTCTTATTCCACTTATAGCTTTTATCTCGTTGATGGCTGTTTAATATGGAGTTGCTTTTATACTCCGCAAAAAGTTTTTCAAATAATATATTCTTTATTATTTATCAACCAAGTTTGATTATTTTTTTAAACTTTATAATATGAAGTAACATAAGAAAATCAACAAGGATAGAATGATTTTGACAATTATTGTCGTGTTCTATAAATATAATGAAAAAATTGTTTTTAACTATTAAATTCTTTATATAAATATTTAATATTATTCTTTACTATGCATCCATCTCTTACTAAGCAGCTATTTGCTTTATTCAATTGCATTGAGATAGATACAAATTAATTTTGGCTTAAGAGTGATCTCCAAGTGGAATGTAAATTTTTTAAAAAATCTAAATCACTTAATAAATCTTTTTTTATAGAATGTTGGTCACCATCTCACACTAAATGGGCTTTAGGGGCAGGGATACCTCTTATCCTTTTATTAGTCATTTTTCTACCGATTTATGCACTTTTATAACTCTATAAAATTAAATAAGAATTAGATTAAATAAGTAACTTGCAAAAATACAATAATTGCTAAATATAAATTAATGTGGTTATATAAATTGAAATAATTAATTGAAATTATAAACCATAGGTAAAAGGATTTATCTTTTAGTATTATTAATATTTTCATTATAAATGAGGATGAATTGTTTAGTTAAATGAAATTAAGCTATTTTTTACCTCTTTATAGAATAATTATTAATTTTAATATCAAATAAAAAAATGCGTAATCATTTAAACATAAAATTAGTATTTGAACATGATATCGATTTGGAATTCTCTTTTTGAATTAAAATTAATCATATATATCTCTGGTATTTATTCCTTGATTTATCAAATATAAAACAAGAATTGAAATTTTAAACCTAAAATTCATTCTAATTAAATACAAGATGATGTACTAAGGATTAAAAAGAAATGTTTTTTATTGGGAATTTATCAATCTTTCTTTCAAAGTTTAAATTTTAATTAGTATTATATTTTAAGTAATTTTGGTATCACTAAATGTATTCTTGAGTACATCCCGTCCAATTTTCTAAGTTTTTGCAGGGTTAACAATCTGTGCGGCTTTAATGCAAGTATAAATTCAAATAAAACCATACAAAAATGAAGTATTTAATATATTAGAGCAAAGATCTTATCTTAGTGTTTGCTCTGTACTATTTGGGTCATTAATTTATTACAAAAATTCCTTTTTATTAATATGGCTCAATAAGAATAGTATTATTTATATTATTCATTCTTTTTCGTAAGCTTTGAAATTTCGGATTAAATTAAGACTATTGCAATTGCGACAATAATTGTTGTAAATATAAACTTTTTGGCTTTATTAGCAATTTGCTTGCTTAGTTAGTTAAAAATAACCTTAATTAGAAAAGTAATAGAAAAGCTAAAGAAATTTATAAATGCATTTTTCATAAATTTGTGTTACCATTCACCTATGTAGATAAATATGGAAAAACGCAATAATTTCTATTGAGAGAAAACTCAATTTCAAACAATAAAATGAAAATAATTCTCAAAAGTTAGAAATCAAGTCAATAAAAAACTAAAATTAGAATGGACGATTTAAGCAATAGTGTTTTTTAGATTAATGACTAGGGAGATAAGGATATCACAAATTTAATGAATATATCGAATGTATTTCAAACTAGCTTTTAGAGATTGTCTGTTCAAAATAGTAAATTTGTTTATATTATAAAACCCCATGTTTAAATTAAGACAAAAGATATGGGGGTTAAGGACAATTAATTAAAAATTAAATTATTTTTGGATGAAATCATATATTATTAGGTTAATATTAATTTTACACACCCTCATTGGTTTATTTTATAAGGACAATAAATCGAGCCAATAGTTTTAATAATTAGCCTAAACATTTATAATTTACGCCATTTAAATCTTTGTTTATATTTATTTGTTCTTAACCCGAATTCTCAAGTCTTAATTGACTAACGGGGTTTTAGAACTTTTATTAAAAAAATATATAAGTAAAATGGTTTGAAATCCAGTTTGAAAAAGCATATTTACAAAAATGCAAAATCTCAAAAATTAGTTAAAAATGAGAAAATAAACATAAACATCTTAAAATAAGAACATAAAAACTTTCATGATAGTATGGTCATAAATTAAATTAATATCAGTGAAAGGAGTATTAAGAAAAGTTTAAGAGAAATTAGAAATACTGATTAAAATTCAATTACAAATAAGCATTCTAAATTTGTTTATAAATTTTAACTGTAAATTAAATTTAGTTCTATGATAATTGAAATTAATAAAAATAAAAATATATTTGCTATTAATTTATTAAAATTTATTTATATATTTTAATCTAATAATATTTGTTTACCAAATATTAAAAATTGGGTTCTTCTAACATAAAATTAATATATCAATATTTATTGAATTATTTAAAATTAATTATTTTTTGTAAATTATGATTGGCATAATAAATATATTAAAAATAAGTATCACAAGATGTTGAAACAGTTAAATTCAATGAATCATAATAATAATAACTAAATAAAATAGAATGCTAGAGATGATATTAAAAATAGGCATAAAAATTTTTATATAAAAATCAATTAAAAATTCATTTTAATGCATGATATTACTGAATAATTAACTCTATCCAATGCACATCATATTATAATTCACTAATTTTAATTATAATTTTGATCATTATGAAATACAACAGGATGTAGATTTCTTTAAGATCCCTTACATCGACACTCAGAAAAGCAATATTTAATATAATAATTTTTCATAATGCCTATAAGACTAATTAAAACAGCCAGTTTCACCATTTTCAAAAATAAGTCCCTTTAAGAGTAATATAGTGGCAAATGACATTCCTATTAATTCTGCTAGAAACAAAGAATAAAAAAATGGAAATATAAGCAAAATTAGCTATAAAGTTGATAGAATTATAAAGGAGGATGCATAAAAAATTAAAGGTTTAAGTGAGAGAAGATAAAATAAAAAAAATACAAAGAATATTATGAATAAAACTCATGAGTAGTCAAATCTTGATATAGGTTTTGATAAAAAATCTATTTTAAAAGTTTTAAAGAATTGAAGTTAATTTTACTTTTAAATAACATAATTTTTAAACTTAATATGGAAAGAAGCAATTAACTTCAAATTAGGGAATAAATAAATGATCTCTCATAAAACAAATCTATAGTATTTTAAAATCAGGATTAAGTATAATTTCTGTAAGAAATTAATGAGGAGTAGGTGAAGTGTTCCGCCCGAGATCCCCTCCCCACCCCTCCCCCGTCTCCCAGTCGACCGAGACCCCCTACCCCACCCCCTAAAATACCCCATTTCATATCAAATTTTGTACCTACAGGGTCTAAATCGAATTCCTTCTTGACATCTCGACATCATAGACCCTATTTTATATATAAAATTTCATAAGTTTTCAAAATTCTTTATTTCCATATTAGTGTCTTATATGATATAAATTTTATGATTTGATAAGTTTCACTAAGTTTTTTAACCATTTTACACTTTGCCTCATGAAATATAAATATAAGATCTTTTCCATTAAATATTATTAATATTTTTTTTCTAAATAAAATTTATATACTGAAATGTACAAAATTTAATTTAAAAATTTTTTATTTCTTAAATCAACTTCATTCGACATAATTCGAAGAAAAAGCCTGATTAATTTTTCAAGTTTTTAATTTTCTCTAGTTTTTAAAAAATAATGAAAAATAAATTAATTAAATAGCGAAAATTAAAAACTTGAAAAATTAATCAGGTTTTTTCTTCGAATTATGTCGAATGAAGTTGATTTAAGAAATAAAATTTTTTTAAATTAAATTTTGTACATTTTAGTATATAAATTTTATTTAGAAAAAAAATATTAATAATATTTAATGGAAAAGATCTTATATTTATATTTCATTAGGTAAAGTGTAAAATTGTTAAAAACTTAGTGAAACTTATCAAATCATAAAATTTATATCATATAAGACACTAATATGGAAATAAAGAATTTTGAAAATCTTATGAAATTTTATATAAAATAAGGCTTATGATGTCGAGATGTCAAGAAGGAATTCGATTTAGACCCTGTAGGTACAAAATTTGATATGAAATGGGGTATTTTAGGGGGTGGGGGAGTGCGCTGGGAGGGGGTGGAGGAGGGGATCTCGGGCGGAACAGGTGAAGTATTAAATATTATTATTTACAAAAAAATTAATATTTTAAAGCAAACTGTTAAGCCACAGATAGCAATAGGAGATAAAATACTTCAAAATTAAAAAGTACAGTTTAAAAAATCAAGAAATAACGAAACTAATGCTCCTTTTAAGGTTGATTTTAATCTACTGCTTAAGAATTAACAAGAGGCTAAGGCAAATAGAAAAAAGGTTTTTAATTTCACAATATTATTTTAATAATTTAAATAGTAAAGTATTTCAAATTAGATATGATATTGGTGCAGATTAACATATAAATAATACCCAAAACATCCTTTAAAAACCTTAAATCACTAATACACTGCTTAGACTAAGGTAAAATGATTCAGGGCTTTCAGAATTTTACAGTAAGGCCTTGAAAAAATTATAAGAAAATGGAAAAGAAGCTTTTGGTGCTCTTTAATCTCATAGAAGTCAAAATTAAAAAGACTCAGCTAGAAAATAAAATCAAGAGTAGCAATAGTTTTTAATGTGAACAAAATATTAATTATATTATTTAATGTTAGTTTTGAGAGTAATTTCACTTATTTAATTTATTGAATAATGAATTTAAATAGTCCAATTCTTATATGTAAGGTTTTAGATTTGGATTTATGGAAAAGTACAATAACAAAAATTAAAAGCAATAAAATTAACTACAAGCTAAATAGACAAGCAATAATATTATGATAAAAGAAGCATTATTTCAAAAGAAAGGCAAGCCAAAGGAAAGTACATTACAAGACATAAGATAAAAGCAATGATTAAATTGTGCTTATACAATAGATATGAATAGTTTACAATATGTTTTTAATAACTCATTAAGGTATTTTAAATTACTATTCATATTTATCGATACTAAATATTATTTATATTGATGAATACGAGTAAATTATTGTAAAAATAATAAATTTCTATGTTAAATTTTAAAAATGTTACTTCTTGAATAAAGATTTCTCGATATCATATCTATTTATTAAAATTTTTTTAAAAACGAATTATTAATTCAGAAATTTATTATTTTTATTATCTAAGAGAATTCTATGAACAATATTTTCTGTATTAAAATAAATGTCTTTGCTTAGATCTCAAAATAAATATAGAATTATATAAATTTAAAAAAAGTAACTTATTTTAATATGATTATAACTTTGTTGATATTCATCTAACCAAGTTAGTTAAACTTGGATTTAACCATTCTTGTTTATTCCTAATTTGATATTAAATTTCTCTGACCATTTTAAACTTAATTTTTTTTCTCATTCGCATGATCAACTTTATAAATTTGATTTTTATTTAATGTTATGAAAATAATTTTAATTAATAAATATGTAAAATATCATTAAATAATAGAAAAATAACAGATTAAATTATCATCTACATCATAATAATTGAACAATACTCAATATTTAATTAAACTTAAATTCAAACTCAATCATTATTTATAATGCATAATTGATTTGGTATATTATAAAATAAGATAGAAAATTAATAAGTTGTAATTCGTAGCATTTAACTCTTTGAAATGGTACTTACTAGATAGATAACTCAAAAACAACTGAACTTTATATTGGTGGTACCATTCTTATCCCATCGTAAAAACGATATAAACCAAGTTTAAATTTGGAATAATAATTCATCTAAATAATTATTCATAATTTATAATCGAGGTTAAGACAAAGTTAATTTTCACTTATTATAATTTTTTAATTTACCAAATAAATTACTAAATTAATACCTCTTACCTTCATTATTTTTTCATATATTTAAATATAATCTCCCAATTATATTTCTGAAATAATTGCGTTAAGTAAAGAATTATAATAAGAGCTAAAATTTTTGATATAAATTCATTTGATTCTAAAAAAAATAGAGAATAGATTAATAATTTCTCAACAGATATCAATTCTACAAAGCTTCATTAAATTATGGAACATTTTATACAGTTGAATATTAAGCATACATTTTTGAAATTAAATTTTAATGATAAACGTATTTATATTTGAAAATAATTATATATTTTTAAATCAAAAGTAAAATGAGAGTGGAATGCTCTTTGTTTTCATATTTGAGTAAGTAAATTTCTTAAACTCTATTAAATCTTATTTTTTTTCGTTATACAAGTACTTACTTTATACTTAGGTCTACAAATGAGTTTATTCTAAAATACAGTGCACAAATGATGAATCACAATCATATTAATTTGTCAAAAGTTGTCTATAACCAATGAAATGTTGTGAATTATGACACTTGCAACACAATACAACAAAAATATTCATATTCATATGGTGTTCAACTAAATGTGCAAGGGTTGTTCGCTTAAATTTAAAGTTTTTGAAAAATAATATAAAAAAACTAAAATATTCACAACTTTAAATAAACTCAGTTAAGAAATGCTGAGTAATAATTCAATTTTCGCAGACATATTATCCCATTTATATATAAATAATAGTTATTGTACTTCTAATAATCAATTTCTTGTCTGTTATTTTAGATTTCAAAATAATTATTTCCCGATGTTTTGTATTTTATTAATATTATATATTATTAGTAAGAAAATAAATTTATGATAAATAATAAGAAAGTTATAACATTTGACTTTTAATAAATTCTCTAATAGAAGAGTGTATTACTCCGAAAAAACTTTAGTTTTGAATAAATAATATTTAAATATTTTACTAAATAGATTACGAATCAGGGTAGAGCAGAAGTTAGACTTAGCAATGGAACTGTATTGAGTTAGATTCAACGAAATCAAGGGGGAAATATTCGACTATCTTAAAAAAATATATTAAACAATGTCAATGCTTTTAGATTTCCATTTCTTATTATTTTTAATAAAATTTAGTAAAAGTTTTTTAAATTGATATATTTCTACTTTTCATTTTAATTAAAAGATTTATCTTCTTATTCATTTGTGAAAAATAAGCTATATATTTAAAAAAATTAAATATTGATTATCTGTAAATTTCTCTCCTATTATTATAAATTATTCAAGAATTATTAATTAATTAGTAATATTTTAATAGAATTTATCATTTTATTCTAAAATTTGATATTATTTATTTTTGAATAAATGAAACATAGTAATTCGTGATATGGACTTTTAAGTTTAGATATTCCAAAAATTTATCTCTTTCTCAGATCTCTTATTTTATTTTTTTGATATTAAAAACAAATCTACAAATTATGTGAAGGTCTATTTGGAAATTAATAAGTGAAAAAAAATCTTATGCCATCCCATCATGAGTAAAACTTGTCTAAGAAATATATAGCATTTGTAAATAAATTTTAGAAGAATATAGATTGTTATCTAAAATCCTATTAGCAAATTATCCACTTTAAGAAGTTGAATAGTATCCATATAACATCGAAAGACCCAATATATATCTTAATCATTGAAAAAAATTTAGTGGTAACACATATTCCTTTACTATAAAAGCCTTTTTTTAATAAGTAATTATAATAAAGCTGTATTTATATTTTATACTTTTTTCTAGTTATTAAGAAATTACTCAATTATCATTTTAAATCATGTTATTTTAAGTGTAGCTTTTATTAAAAATACATTATTTGCTTGTTTATTTTTTTCATGCATTTTTTAATTGACTCAACATCCTTTTCACTTTTTACCGATCAATCTTCTAAGATATTTCAATTAATATAACAACATAGGTTTGTTTATATATATTTCCTTAAATCATTTTATAGAAATATAATTTTAAAATTATAAAACTTTATTAATCAAAACTTTAATTCTTGTTTGAATCTTTAATATTTATATTCAACATTCACAAAAACTTAGATATAATATAACAATTGAAATTAAATTCCCAAATATTCCTGCGGTATATTTTAATTAATATTATTATTATTGTTATTTATTTCCAATTCAAAATTATATACACTAAAAATAATATAATATTAAAATAAATAGACTACATTATATAATAAATCCATGAATTTAGAATTTTTGTAGCTAATTGTAAATTTTTATGTGAGAAAATTAATCAATTAAATTAACTCACATTAAATTAATATATAACTTTTGAATAAATAAGTGAGATCTTATATGCAACATAGAGATTGAAATAAAATAAATAAAGCACTTTTAAGACATCATGAATATTCTTAAAAATAACAAGGTACACAAAAACCCTCAAAAGACATATAACTTGCAATTTTAATGTTCTTATATGGAACAAAGACAGATTTTAAATGCCATATATCCATTATAACTCAAATACATGAATGATTCTTAGATTTTATTGATTTGAATTAGTAGTTAGTAAGTTAGTAAATCACTTAGGTAAGTAATTGATTTGAATTATTAAAAGGAAAAAATATATATTTTGTATTAATCATATAACTACTAAATTTACAATTAAAATGATTAAGATTTCAATGCAACAAGCCATGACAACTGGACAGGCATTACACCCAGACGCTTGCAACTGTCAAGCAGGGCAAATAGCAGCAGTAAAGTCACAGTGAAGGAATATGGAGGTAAGCTTTAGCTATATGGTTTCATACTACTTTAGTTAATACAAAGTTAAGTCTACCAAACAAGAGCAATGATTAAGCACCCATCGCAGACTCTGGCAACCTCGATACTTAACCATCACAACATTATACTCCCATCGTAGAAATCAGACAGCAAGTCAGCCAGAGGTTGGGCACTTATGCCACCATGGCTAGGAATCTCTCAATCACCATGGAATCCACCAAGAGGCAGCAGTTCTCGATGAGCTTCGTGGCAGCAATCACTAAAGACCAGCTGGTCTCCAGCCAAGTCATTGAGGGAGCCTTAGATGCCGTGCTGTTCGAGAACTTCCTCTACCACACGCTGCGCCAGCTGCGCAATGACAAGGACCTTGGCCTGAAGAAGATCGTGTTGCTCATGGACAACGCAGTCATTCATAAGTACTCAGAGGTGTTGGAGACTGCCAGGAAATTGAAAGTCACTGTCCTCTTCAATGTCAAGTACTCACCCTGGCTCAACCCCATCGAGCAGCTGTTCTCATACATCAAGAGGCACTTCAAGTAGGAGCAGGCAGACAGCAAGTAAGGATTGTAATCATAACATTCTATAGGATCCACTTGGTTAAAAGACTCTCCCAGACCCTGAAGGCCATGACCAAGAGTGATGTGAACAAGCTCTGGGCGTTCAGCGTCAAGAAGTGGTGAATCACCATCAGACATGGGTTCGTATGAGCCAGTGATCAATGACGATGAGTGGAGTTGCAGGTGCTCTGACACCAGTCAAGACAAGCATGAATAGCAGTCGAACTGTTAAATTAATTGATTAAAACTTCCCAATTATCTATCACGCTTTTAAGTTTAAGTTTAAACAAATCAACAAACAAACTACCAAAACCTCTCGCCCCATCCGCGCATTGCGGAGGTCAAGTCCACCAATACACCATCGTTGGCCCAACAGCTTGAGCTACCACTGCTGGCAACGATAGATTAAGGATGGAGCAATAGATTTTAGGATCTAGAAGATGAGAATGGGTTGCAGATTGGCCTCAACTCTATCCTATCGATGACGAACCTACATAAAGTGGCCATACCAGATCGACGCCAATTGACGGTGTCAAGCGACCATGTTAATCATTGAATTCCTGTCAAACATCGAAATCAAGTGCTAGGTTGTTCAATAAAAAATTTGGGTTTATACTATGATGCTGGACACAAAAATCATTAAAATTGGTAGTAATACACTCTCACTCAACACAGCAGTTTCAAAGTTGGTCATAATTAAATATTTAATTAATTTTTTCAAATTTCCTATTTTTAAGTATTTTAGCAATATTCATTTTAATATTAATCAGGAGCAAAAATCCCTAAATATATATGACAGTTAATATTTTATTATTGCAGGAATATATTTGATTTGGGAAATTAAATTACAATTAATATAAAGCAATTTCATTTAGTGGCAGTTAACTTTCTGGAATCCTTAGCAATATAGTACTTGTCTGTTAAAATATTCAAAATTAGATGAATTTTTATATTAGCAGTACTCCTCTATCCTTTTCTAGAGTGAGTTAACTTGAATTTGAGCATTAAATTCCACTAAAAAAATCACAATAAATTAAAGTCTAGTTAACTCACTCTAGAAAAGGATAGAGGAGTACTGCTAATATAAAAATTCATCTAATTTTGAATATTTTAACAGACAAGTACTATATTGCTAAGGATTCCAGAAAGTTAACTGCCACTAAATGAAATTGCTTTATATTAATTGTAATTTAATTTCCCAAATCAAATATATTCCTACAATATTAATGTTTGCAAAGTTATATTTTAACTATTTTTATAAATCGCATGTTATTAATGAAAATAATGTTCTTAAATATTTGAATTAAATATTATTGGAATATTAAAATATATTTTTTATGCATTAGCATGATATTAAACTCTTCATTGTTAAATATATATTTACTATTTAGGATAATTCCAATTATAATTCATATTTCTTCTATAAATTTAAAATTAAATATTTCTACAATTCAAATACATTACTTGTTATTTTGATGGAATTAATAGTAATTTGATAAATTATTCTTTTGTTTTAATTTCTATAAAAATTTAATTTAAAGAGCTCTAATAATTTTTAAGAAATAACGTGTTTATGAAAATTAATATACATTATACATTTCAAAATTTAATCTAAATTAAGAAAGAAAATTTGAGTTAGATATATATTTAATGATAAAATTTCATAGTTTTATTTATTGACACTCCTATTACCATATTAATAAGTATTAAGTTATGGGGTATAATTTGTTTTCACTATCAACCATATATACAAAAATTAAATTTATTTTTATAAGATTTTCATTAAATAAGAATGAGGGGTAATATATCTTGTAATCAAATGAAGAAATATCAACTTAAATAAGAAATATAATTGATTACCATAATTGACAGTTGTAATTAAGTAAAAGTAGCTTATATTTTGTAAATATATTTATCTTTATTAAAAATTTTTTAAAATATATTTCTGGCTTTTTTATGATATTTCAATTTATTACAAATATAAAACCTTAGAAGTCTTTAATATCTTAAAGTTTTATTTTAAATACAATCATTTAGAAAAAAATTACGAAGAAATTGTAAAAATATATAAGTGTAAGATATGGAAATATCTAGCATAAATTAAGTTAATAAAATAGTTTCATACTTTTGTTATAACCCCGTTAGTCAATTAAGAACGAAGGTTAGGAGTTTAGAACAAATAAATATAAAGAAAGTTTTTAATGGCGTAAATTATATTGTTTGGGCTATTTATTAAATTATTGGTTCAATTAATTTTCCTTATAAAATAAACCAATCAAGTTTGTAAAAATAATATTAACCCAATAATGTACAATTTTAGCCAATTATAATTTAATTTTTAATTAATTGTTCTTAACCCCCTATCTTTTGTCTTAATTGAAACATAGGGCTTTATAATTATCGATTTTAAAAATACATGGAAAAAGAGTATTATTCTTTTCTTTATTTTATTGTAATATTATTGTAAATTTTTAAATGCATCTAAATATGATTTTAAATTCCGTATATTTAAAATGTATTCATGTTTATTAAATTTATAATTTTAACTTTAATTAGTGCATTTTGATTAATTTATTTTCTGAGTTTTAATTTATTTACTAAAAAAAAATAACTAAATATTTAACTTTTATAAACAATAATTAGTAGGTAAATTAAAAAAAAATTAATCCTTCAATGAGATTTTTAAATTCGAAAGTATTTTTTAAATTAAAGTTATACAAAAATATGAATTTTAAATATTTTTAGTAATTCTAATTCATTAAAATCATATTTATTAATTTTATTAATAAAGTAATAAATTAAAAAAAAAATAATATTTTATGACTTTTTCCTAATTTTATGAATTTTTTTAATTTAAACTAAAAATTATTTTTATACAATAATATCAATTTGCTATTCTATTTTTCTTATTATTTTTCTTCTAATTAAATGCAAAAATACCTATATAGAAATAAATATAACTATGAAATAATTAATTTTTAGATATATTATTGTATTTATATAATTTTTTCTTCTAATTTTATATTGTAGTTTTTATAAAATAAAAATAAAATATTTTTTTACAATCGACGGTTAAAAATATCTTGCCTTAATTTTGGAGGATTTGAATAAATTGATAGGATTATATTTATAATTTTAATTAAATAAAAACACAGATTCTACATAAACAGCTTTATCAAAAGTTTTAAAGTATAATTATAAAATCCATTTTAACTTATATTTCTAAATAAATAAATTGATTTTTTATTGATTTTTTAATATTTTTAAATTATAAAAATATAAAAAGATTTACTTTTTTTTAATTAAAACCTTTATTTAAAAGTATAATGTTATAACTATTCTATTTTTTCTATTAAATTAATTTTTTTTTAGGAATATTACTAACATTTTAATTATAAATATATAAGTTATATAAGTTCGCCCTACCAACCATCCCCACCCCTCACCTCCATAATTATTACTATTTTTATATTTAATTTCTCGTTCTGATGACCTATATATATGTGATGACATAATTTTTTAGGAATCACTATTCCTCGACAATCTTTAATACAAGCTTCTTGGAAAATTTCTTTTTAATCAAATCAGTTTTTATATATTTTAAAGTATTAAGTTTTCTTTAAGAAAGTAATTTATAAATAAAAATATTATTATTTCTTACAATTATGCCATAATTGTCCTTATTATATATAAAATCTGCTTTGATTAAATAAAATTTTCCAAGAAGCTTGTTTTAAAAATTGTCAATGGATAGTGATTCCTAAAAAATTATGTCATCACATATATATATATAGGTCATCAGGACGAGAAATTAAATATAAAAATAGTAATAATTATGGAGGTAAGGGGAGGGGATGGTTGGTAGGGTGAACTTATATATTTATTGAGGGTCATTTATTTAATTTTATATCAAACATCAATAAACTTAAATGAGTGTCAAATATAGTACAAAATTGTTCCTATGTGGATTATGGATTATTTCATTATTGACTTTATAAAGATAATAAACATAGAATAATAAATATATATTTTTTTAATTAAAATATTTACTATTTTAAAAAGCAGAGCTGAGATTTCTTGTAAAGATAGCCAATTCTTAAATAAAGCTACGAGCTATAATAAATAGAGGTATATTTTATATCTTTATGTATATTTAATATAAAATTTAATTAATATAATATTGCTAAGGTATAAAAATAATTATGAGTCCTGCAAGACAGAATTAGTAAAAATACATACATTTCTATAATATTTATATAAAAAAAAAGAAAAAGATATTGGAATATAATAGTTATTTGTTAGTTTAAGAATTGATACACTAGTCAAATAGCAAAAAATTAATGATTTGTAAAAGTAATAACTTAATTTATATTAAAATCTTTCAAATTTTATAATTAAATTCACAAATTAATAGAATTTATTTTTTACCAATAAAAAATTTATAATATAATAAATTATAGGGTTAATTTTATTTGAGTATTCATTTTAAAATAAATTAAAATAGAACGAATATTTAGAGTAAATTTAAATTACTCAATCAATCTAACACAAAAAACATTAACTAAGATTTTAAAATTTTCTAAAAATAATTAATCATAATAAATCTCAGTTTTTTATAGTTAAAATGTAGGAATTTCATTTTATCAATATAACATATTCGAAAATTTTTAGAAAACTACTTAATTTTTTTATATCTATCTACTATTTCCAAATATTTCTAAGAAAAATTATTAATACCTAGTCTACAGATTGTCACGAAACTTGCCAAAGTTGCGAATCTTTTGATAAATGTAATAAATGCGCAAATGATTTTTAAATTGTCGACATCACGCACCTTGGATAATGCACTATGTGCCCTTGGAGTCAAATTGCAGAAAACAACACTTTTTAATTTTAGAAATCTTTCAAATAATTTATTTCTATAATTATTTTATTTAATATTTATATTTGAACTTGCCAAGTTAAATAATTTATCAATTAATTCTATATATTTATATTTTTAAGGTTAGCAAAATAGAGAATTAATACTTTATTATAGATTGCGAGCTAAATAATTAACAATATAATACAAATTAAATTATTTTTTACATTATAATATAATAAGCTATCGTTTATGAATTCAGGCTGTTTTGTCTAATTATTCCTTATATATTTATTTAGGATTTAGTTTAGATATTTAAGTGAAAAACATTGAAATTATTAAATTTTCTAAATTTATTGATTGCAATAGCTAAATATTACCCCTTTATCTAGTAAGACACTTTAATTAATGACGTGGCCTTTTAGATTTTCCAAAATGCCCAAATAATACTATGGCTGATTTAGAGACTTTATAGTGCGTTGAACATTGCTAGTATAATTAATTGGATTTGATATCACTTGCATATTATAAAATTAAAAATACGTCTTAATATAATTTGTTTAATAGAGCTTCTTGAATTATTCATTTTTCAATATTATAACTATGTTTGGGGGAATTTTTTATCTGCCTCGAAGATTATAATTTCTTTCATTTTTCAAAAATATTATTAGAAACACTATAATTATTGATTCATTATCCATCCACTATTTTATGCAATTTTTAAAAATGTAACCTTCAAGGTTAACACTACCCCTTGTCTCATTCTCATTAATAACTAAATTGCTTTAATTGTTAGTTAATCTTACTTTATAAACATTTTGAATCTTTATCAAGATAAGGGAGCTATTGTGCATTTAAATAAGCGAAATTTGTTTAAAGATTGTTATATAGATTGTTAAAAAATGATTAAAATTTAATTATTTTTATTTATGTTCAGGAAACTTCTGTAGGAGGCAGGAAATTTCATTCTTTAGGCTCATAATACAATATTGGTGAAGGAAACTTCTCGCCTCTTAATTCTTTTATTTGTTCTGATAAATAAATTGGGAGGGGAAGTTTCCTGCCCCAAAATTATGCACCCAAGGGGGGATGTTCCCTGCCCCAAAAAAAGAGTTTCTTGACCCCTTCGGAAGTTTCCTCCCTTCACAAAAATATAAAATATTTATTATCTTCTCAAAATCTTTAACATCAATCATGATTTAATTATTTATAATCTATTATAAAATATCATTTCTTCCTTGATTATGAATTCAAATTTTAATGAAAATCATATTAATTATCAATAAATACAATTATGCTTGTATTGTTTTTTAATTTATAATTTGATAAAAATTAATAATCTACTTTGATAATTATAAATGATTAAATATTGTTTAGTAAATGGTAAATATAATAGAATTTAAAATTTGTATATTTTAATATTTTTATTGCCAAAAAAAAACAAATATTTAATGTTGGAGCAGGAAACTTTCGTTGGTGGCGGGAAACAGTTTTGGGGCAGGAAACTTCCCCCCCCCCTTCCATAAATTGTATTCCTATTTATATATTTCTTTGTTGACTTATTTCATTATTAAACTAATTACCACATTTCTAAATAACTTTTACAATTTTATTTAAAATTAATTACAAGATACCAATAAAATTTAGCAAAAAATTATAGTATCTAATAATTATTAAATATATTTTTAATTAATTATCCATAACTATTATAATTATTATTAATAAATTATATGTTATATTTGTATATATTTTCTCTAATAATATTGTAGAGGTATTATTTTGTTTTAGCTTTTAATGAAATATTAGGGACAAAATTTTATATTGACTCTTCGTCAACTAATAATTATTGATATATTATATTTATATCAAAGTTACAATATACATTTAAATGCACAAAATAATAAATAAATAATCTTACAATATTTGGAGTTGGGGACATTATAATTTCCTTATAAAAATTTATAATCTGCTCTATTGTGAATTAAATTAGAAAATTTATTCTAAATTATAATTAATATTATATTTTCTATAATAGTTGAAATTTACAATCATTTTCCTCTAACTTTGAATGCAAGCATTAATATTTATATAAAAAATTCAACTATCGCAACCATGCAAACTATGAATAATTAACAAGGGACTTAAAATCTTTAAAATCCTTTAAGAATATTATATTTATTTAATTAAATAAAAATACATTAAAATTTAAAGCAAATTTATGAGTATATCTAATAAATTAATAGACAATAAAGTTAATTATAATATCATATATTACTCTAAAATGTATTGTTAATTATGTTTGTTTTATATAATTTAATGCCTTATTTTTGGAAAAAATGCAAATTCTTATAAAAATTTAATGATTTTATTAAAGAAAAACCCAAAAAATAAAAGTGGATATAACTATATTTATCAAATTGAATTATTAAAATTCGAAAAAATGTAACTTTAGATTTATTGTATCCCAATATAATTAACAAATAATCAAAGATGCTTTCTTGCTTGACATTGGGTATAATTAATTAATATTTATTCACGTACTCTAATATTTAAAAATAGGTAATTTAAAAAAAGTAATAATTTGATTTTGTCATTTAATATTATTGTCCTAAATAAAGTAAATTAATATTGATGAGACATTATTATTACTCAATAAAAGTGTTTTAAAATTGTAAAAAAATAAATAATTAACCAATTTAATACTATAATTTTATTTATTTACTAAAATATTCAGCATGATTATTATGAATTTGAATATTACTTATTATAAACAATATACAAAGAAAATCTTTGAGTATTTAAAGAAAAAATACAAATTAACTTTATTATAAGTTTTTAAAAAATGTATCAAACAATCAGTTTATTATATTTAATGAACAGTGCATTACAATCCAAATGCTTCTTCTAGTTCTATTTAAAAATTTCTCATCGATTAAATTGAGAAATCCATGATCTTATCAGTTTAATGATTAGATTAAAAATATATTCTCTCAATGTCTAAAGTATTTTATTAAAAAATTAAATTGCAAAATATACTTAAATTGCCGGATCAATAAAAGTATGGTTTTATAATAAATTCATTGTGATTTTAATAGTTAAGATCAAAAGTATATTAAATAATTTATCACTTTATTTAAGATAGTTTTCAAAATATAAATGCAATTTTTCAATAAAAATAACCTAGCAATTTTTTATTTGATTAATTATTGATTTCTTTTATTTTATGACCATTATTTATTTTAATAATGATTTAATTAGAAATAGTGCTTCGAAAATTTCGAATATTTAAACGAATCTATTCATAATTTTAAGTAAATTATCGACAATAAATAAAATATTACTCTTTAGGTAAAAATATAGTCAATAGTTTAGTTAATTAAGAGATAGGTCATAGCGCAATCTATTCGATATATATTTTCATAATGGCTTTAACAAATGTTTATTTAGTTTTAATTTGTTATAATTTCAATCAAATTAGTCATGATTATAAGTTGATAAAGTTTAAATAACAATGCATTAAAATTTAGTGACTTTTTTAATAAAAGATGCTATAAGTTAAATTATTTCAATCGATTTATTTTTAATTATGTTTAGATTTATCAGTTTAATATAAATTATTTATGAACTCAAATAATTTGTAAAGTTAATTGATAATTGAACCTTACTAAATATCTATATAGAGTGTATGATTTTAACGAAGATGGA
Organism: Oxytricha trifallax; assembly: GCA_000711775.1. Taxonomy (NCBI): domain Eukaryota; phylum Ciliophora; class Spirotrichea; order Sporadotrichida; family Oxytrichidae; genus Oxytricha; species Oxytricha trifallax. Next base: position 64,017 of record ARYC01017677.1, read on the forward strand.
ACAGCAATAGAAGTGAATTCATATAATCCATCGATAGATAAAAACTTGTTTGCAACTCTTAAGGTTGACAGAACTTAATAATTTGTACTTTCGCAAAATACTATAAATATATGATAGTATATTAAAAAATTCAATGATATGTTTAAATAAATATTTTTATACCAAGTTTGCAGTCATAAATGAAAGCTATAATTTATTTAATTCATTTAGAGGAAATATATCAAAATATAGCTACTACGATGAATTAAAAGATACCTCATAAATATTAATATTCTTATCAACTAATTTATTAAAATTTTCTATATATTTATAATATGTTTTTATGTAATCTAAATTCTTTATTTTCAAATTGGTTTATATAAAAAAATATGATATTTCAAATAATATTTTTAATAATTTGATGCATTTTTATATATTAAATACATATAAATTTAAATTGACAATAGTTAATAGCTCTGTTAAGTTTACAAAAATTATATTCCAAAGTAATATATTGATTATTTAATCATATCATATAGACTCTGAAGAAACTTTGAAAAATGAAATTTAAGGCTATTATTTGCATGGGTGGATCAGGTGGTTAATGAGTAATAAATATCATATAAATATGAGATATTTACTAATTATTACTTGGTCAAACTATCATTTAGTCGAGATTTATCATTGTTTGTGTTAATCAATCTCAAAGAAAAAAAAACACAAGAAAAAATACCTCCTTCTCAGAATGCTTTCTTTCGTGATAAAGATGTTTCCCAACCAATTTCACAGAGTTTACAAAGTTCCTTAAGATGGAGGAATAGTGAAAAACATCTTACTAGCTCCTCTACTAATGGGCATTTAGTCCGTCTCCATTTATTTTATCAAAGCATGGTATGTGAAAAATAGATTTATTTCTATGTTTCCATTCTCACATTTAGAGTGTGAACCACGTCTAACCCGCGCTCTATTATTTAGGAAATCAAACACACAGAAGGTAAAGTGCATTAACTTACCAATAATTGCAGAAGTTAACAGTGGTTTGACTCCTACTCCTGGACTCTAATGGGGACAACCACAGCAGGGCTTACTGCTGTAAAAAATTCTGCTTGAAACTTGAGTGACTCAAACCCATTAAGTTTAATATTCCTTTATGTGTGGATGAGTTCTTAAAAATTATAAATTTTATTATTATTATATATCAAAGTTCAGTCTCATTTTAGGTAAAATTATATTAAGCTAATCTCATCTGATATTTATTGACTCTATATTTAACAAAATAATAAATTAATGATGATAATTATTTATATTTAGGACTGCATTTTTGAAATATTTGGGAAGTTTTTTTAATCCAAATCATTAATAAATTTAAATATGACAAATTCCATTATTAATACAGCGTATTTACAAGAAGGTAATAAATTAAATTATTTATTAGATATATTTTAGTGATTAATATTTAAACTGACTATGATATGCTAAATGCTTATTTTTAAGAATCATATTCCAATGATCTACTTAATCATTAAATTTAACATTTAAATTTAATTATACTTAGTATATATATAGTCTATATTTTAATTGTTCTAATTTGGAATAAGCTTATGATTTTGATGATATTAAATATCTGGGGGAAATATTTGCCCTCTAATTTTTAAATGTACTTAAAAATGATAATTTGTTGTAAAAATTTAAACTATGTATTTTGATGAACATATCAATATTTATATTACTATATATATAAACCCTTTGAAAGATAAGTAAATTTTGGCCTCCATTTCTTCCTAAAATTAAAAAATGTTCAATCAATTTTTATATAGGTTAAGAACATTTTAATGTCTATATCATAATTCAATTCCATTCATACTTTATTAAACTTTCTCTAACAGTTTATTAATAGATAGGATAATTTTAGCATATAATCTCATGAATAAAAATTAATCTAATCTAGGTAAGTAATTGGGATTAATATCACACTTCAAAATATAATTTAAAACTGGATATATAATAAGGGAAGGAAAATTCTGAAGGAAGTGTGAAGAATGCATGGATTGGAAGTCTACTTTACCTCAATTTTTTCTCCAAAATTTAATGTATAATTTATATTTAAGAAATTGAAAATATTTTTAAATCATAGCAAGAGTGAAGGAAGTATTGTGATAAACAATTTAACTTTAAATGGCAATCGTTTCACTCAATTAGAAAGTCCTTTTATTTATTTTCATACCCATCTCAACATTAATAATTTTCTACCCAAATTATTATTCTATAAATTCATTATTTTAAATATTTATCTTACATTAGTATTACTAATTCTAAGTTTGAAACAAGAACAAATTTAGAAGATATGATCTCAGATATTATTAAAATTTAGACACGTAATTACAATCCTAATTATATTTATTTTAAAATAATTTAGATTACATATCGTTTTTCTTTTTTTAATTATTGGAATATTCAAACAAGATAGATATTAATAATGAATTTATGAATAAAAAAATAGTTAAAAATAACAATTTATATATAATAAAAAAAAAAATAATATTATTTTTAAAAAATTACTATGAATAAATAAACCTATTTAAAAAGATTTAAAAGAAAAAATTCTAAATCTCAAAAAATTTTGCTCTAAAACCAGGAAAACCTTTATCAATAATTCTAATTTATATAGAAATTATTACATGGTTTCATGGCTATGCAAAGTTAGAAATATTATAAAGATAATAAAAAACTAAATAGTAATAAATTCCTTACATTCAATTAATATACCTATTTATTTATTAATTAGATAAATTAATTCTATACAAATTTATTGAAGTTAATTTAATTTAAATTTAGATAATCTCCTAATATTTTAATTATTTAAGGATAATAAACTTTTCAAACAATCTCATTATATTAAAAAATTTAATATTTAATTATTATTTATCATCACTGATAATTAAAATCAGGACGATACTTCTAGTTAGAGCATTAACTTTATGATTGGAGAAAGCTCAAAAGGGTATTAAATTTTTATATATCTTAGACTTAACCAAATAAACCCCACACCAACAATAGCATTATACTAGGGTAGAGAATTAATTAACTTAAATTCCCAGGTAAAAAACTTAAATTAAGTAAAATAATTAATTATTAATAGTATTTTAACAAACATTTTATAAATTCATAAAATATAGAGCAGATATTATAAGGTCTAGCAAACTAAAATAAAATCTTACATACAAATACTAATGAAATTATAAAATTGTAATTATTTTTATCGAATTTATCTAAAAAATTAGTCTATAAATATCTATAAGATAAAAAATCTTTTAATTCTTTTAATTTTTTAATTTTTTTTATTTTAAGATAACAAAACTTCTCAAAAGAGTATCTCAAATTTTTAAAATAATTAAAAAATTTCTTGTTATAAATTTTTTATGTTTCATTCTTAATTATTAAAACTTTGAATAAAAGAAAAATACTTAACACTTAAAATAAATTATATTTTAAAAAAATCGTAAAATTGCATTAATTTATAAATAATTAAATCATTATAATATTTATAAATAAAAAAGATAACAAATTTACAATCAAATTTTTATCATTAGAGAGAAATCTGAATAATTATTGGCGCCAACATATAACATATATATATGATTTGCATGATTATTATTATGTATCTGGTGCATCTTATCTACATTTTATATTATTGATAGTTCAATAAATTAAAATAGAATGTAAACTATATTCTAAATTATAATAATTAATTATAAAATGCATTTATTAATTATTTGTCAAAACTCTATATAAAAGTTTAACTGAGTTTAATATAATTTCATCCCTTTATTCTCAAATGATGCTCAAATTCAATTAACTATAAGAAATTTGACATTTTCTAATATAATTTCTCAAACTCCTAAAAAAAAAATCAAATGTAATATATTTAATTTTAAATAAATTTACTCCAGTCCTAGCAATAGATAGTGAATTAAATTAAACTTCAATAGAAGATATAAAATTTATAAACACAACAAGCAACTTATTTAATTGAATTTTTTTAATTATATTTTATTCCTAGGCACAATTTTAAAGATAAAGTCGTCTAAATCATAAAATATTATAAATAATTATCATTATTTTTATCATTTGTCATTACAAATCTACAATATCTTTATATAATTTAATATATTTTTGAAAAATTATATATCTTAACTTAAATCAATACATCAAAACTCCTTTCAGCTTTATATATATATATATTTTATTTACCAATAAATTTATAATAAAATAAAAAAATTTTGATAATACTTTTTAGGAATGCAGATTTTGCAAATAAACAATGTAACCATTAATAACATTTCATGTAAGGATAAACAAATTATTATTTTTTTCCTCATTTTATATTAAATTTCTTAATTTTCTAAATATAGTGAAGAGAGATTCCTCTTTTTAATCCCTTATTTCAATTTCAAATCTACCAAGTTACGCGGTTTTGGAGATTTATAAAATCTTATAACTTATTATTTTTTATTTTTTGTTGAAATTAGCTATATTTAAATAAAAAAATGATTTTTTTTTTCATAAATATTTTCTCATTAATTTTTATTAGCTGATTTTCTGAAATAAAAGCTTTTAAAATATATATTTATAATCTTTTATATTTTTTAAATATAGATTAATCAAGGGTATAAATAAGTTACTTTTTTATATATTTAAAGTTTGAAACAATAATTAAGATTTTTTTCTACACTATATATTATTTATTTTTCTTAAGATTAACCAGATAGATCTCTAAAACTTAATGATCTATTAAAATAGCATAATAAGTTGTGATACTCCCTTGAAAAAAGTTTCAATTAATGGGCTTAATGCATTCAATCTTAGTAAGTAATGATAATTTGATTTAAAATCTTTACAGCATATATTAATGATGGTACTGGAATTTTTATCGATCTTGTTGAAACTCTCATGCTATAATAAACTCTTTACTATTAGATATACATTAATAATAATTTTATTATTCTAATTGTATTTCTTTTATATAAAGTTTTATATTTCTAATTTTCAAAGCTCAGGTATTATTACATCTGGAAAATTTTTAAGTTTTTAAATAAATGATATTTAGATCCTTTAAAATACATATATTTTTTTGGTTGATTTTTTTCTTCTAACCTTATTAAAATAAATAATCAAAATAATTTGAGTAGTCCATTTAATAATTATAACTAAATGGAAGATAAATACTGTAAATTATATCTATGATATTTGTCCAAACCGAGGCATCCCTCCCAATCTAATTATATTGACCTATTAAATTTATTTCTGCATCCAAACTTCATTTTACCTTTTTAAATTTAATTTAAAAAATAATTCCTTAGTAAAAATAATTTTCTTAACTTGTTGAGCTATTCTAACACTCTATATTATTATTATTATTTTAATTTTATACTTTCGTTCGATCTTTTTAAAGATTATCACATAGGAAAAAACATACAATAATATAATTACTTTTTCAACCATCATTTATTAATTAAAAATAGTGTTTATTAATTAACTTACTCAATTTTTACTTGAAGAATTTTTTCTTCCATAAAAAAAAAGTTAGATATAATCCAAAAAAATAGTATGATAATACCTTCAAACTTTTTTATATATGATTACTTGTATGTCTTAAAATAATTATGAATATGAATAAGCAAATATTTCGTATTATTTTAAGCAATTATCAATATTTTTATGTTAGTTCAAGGTGTCAAGTATAATCATTTTAGATCACAAGGATTATATTTAATTTAAAATGGGGTTCGATCGGTGTGGGAATGAATGCAATCAAACCCCTTAATGAGGCTCATAAGTGCTTCGATTTGTAGAGTTTAGTTGGGGTCTTATTGGGGTAAGTAGACAAATTAGGCCAATTTTCAAAATGAGAAATAAATTAGGGATATATAGAGTCGATTTATGATGATAATTATTTAGATTTACTGCTTAAACTTAGATATGGTAAAAATATTAATATAGACTAAGTTAAACTATTATAAATTATGCAGGTATAGCAAAGCTCCTATGCAAGAGTGCCTCAAAAATAGTATCATTGCTTGTTAGAAGTTTAGATTATAACTCAGGCGTTTAAAAATATCTTGCGAGAAAATAAAAGTTCTCACTGAAACATATTAACTACCTCTGATACTCTAAGATTTTTAAGTATTGAGCACACTTTCCATTAGACTATCGAGCTGAGATATTTAATTGCAGGATTCCTGACATGCACATTTCTCCTTAAAATATAGCAAATTTTTATAGAATAAATAGCATTACTTTCAAGACTTTCAACTGAGTGAAGAGAGTGATTGATTTTACAGTGCCATTTTATTATAATAATTTAAACTATGTAAATGATTAAATGCAGAGGACTATAGATAATAAAATTAAGTTCATACACGCTGATGAAGTAGTGTTTACATTCAACACCTTTATTAATAAGTCTTGGTACAAGAAGTATGATAATATAGAAATGTATGACTAAAAGGTAAAGGTTGTCACCCATGCAATATTAACTGGTATTAGTGAAGATTCGGGTCTAGATACTTATGTCATTAATCCTCCTTCTTAAGAGAATTTAGTGATTTAAGAGTGAATTTTAATTTGAAATACAAATGTAGAGAGAAAAAAGCATTAGTATAGCATAGAGTATTGTCTTAAAATTGTCATAATCTTCTTCATCATTGTTTTATTGATCTTTCCTAGTTCTTATTGAATTCATCAAAGATATTGGACTTTAGTTGCTTAGCTTGCTGTAGTCAAAACCTGCTGTGTTACTGGTGCTGCAGTTGAAATCTCAGCCATTTCTCGGTTTAAGAGCATCATACTTAGATTCTTGCTGGAGGAGGAGACTCCATTATGTTTAGCAAAAATTTTATTATTCTTAAATATTTAAATTTAATAATCCTAAGCTTTAATTAATAAATATCATTTTAAAATTAATAAAAAAATCTCTAATAAAATTTCTATATAAATTAATCCTATTAGTTTAATCACATATGTTAAAGCATTAAATCTTAAAAAATTTTGCTTAGGATTATTAAATTTAAATATTTGAAAATAATAAAATTTTGCTAAACATAATGGAGTCTCCTCCTCCAGCAAGAATCTAAGTATGATGCTCTTAAACCGAGAAATGGCTGAGATTTCAACTGCAGCACCAGTAACACAGCAGGTTTTGACTACAGCAAGCTAAGCAACTAAAGCCCAATATCTTTGATGAATTCAATAAGAACTAGGAAAGATCAATAAAAAAATGATGAAGAAGATGATGACAATTTTAAGACAATACTCTATGCTATACTAATGCTTTTTTCTCTCTACTTTTGTATTTCAAATTAAAATTCACTCTTAAATCACTAAATTCTCTTAAGAGCGAGAGCAGTAAATTAAGTTCTTGCATAAGCTAAAGGATAAATACAACGATCAAGAGATCATCCTATATGTTAAATACCTCTCAGTTCATAGACAAGGAGTCTAAGAAAGCTTATGAAGATTTAAACATAACTACTGTTTACAAAGTTCCATATACCCCATAATTTAATTTAATTAAATTTTCTGGAGTTTAATCAAAACTTACTAACGAAATTACTGTTGTATAATCTAATGCATGATTTACCAATCGATACAGTAGACTTAGTAAAAAGTAGTTGCGAGAAAGTGAATAAAGATAAGATTAAGATTGTGTGCAAGGAAGGGAAGAATGAATGTTTATTAATAAATTTTAGACTTAAATGAATGAAATAATTAACATATTAAATTAGCCTTGAAAAGGATTAGGCTTCTTTTTTTTTCTTCTTCTTTAGGCTTGACAGGATCTAAGTTTCTTCTCTTGCTGCCATATCCTGCATCTTTGTTCATATCTTCTAATTTTAATATTTCATGGTAAAGTCTCTTGCAAATTTAATGAACTGTCTGCTATTTTTTATCTCTATGAACTTTATCATGCTCTTTCATAAGATATATACCACTACAAAATTAAATGTCATAGCTTACTTGAAAGTTTAGGATGCTTCTTAAGTTCCTCTAACCAACCTAAGCTTATTAGAATCAAAACCCCAAAACCCCTTAATGAGGTTTATAAGTGCTTTGATTTGTAGGGAATTTGTTAGGGGTTGGGGTTATTAATAGGTTTTAATGTGAAATTTATAGTAAATGTATTTAATTTAATCACTCAAAATGCACCTTAGGATCATGTGGGAGAGGTCTGAAGTTTATCTTACTTAACCACAACTCTATCTACTCTATTGATATGTCTGATCTTGAGTTTGGTTTTATTATTAATGAGTCTGCCATTTGTTTTATTGATTGTGAGACTCTAGTTTTATCTTTAAATTACTTTATTCTTTGTTTAGCATCCTTCTCGCATCTTGTAGAGTAGTATTCATTGCTAGGCATATCGCACTCTATTATTATTGCTGCTAAAGCCCACACATCCCACTAAAAGTCTCCATCTCTCCAGTCTTCTCTTTCTGGATAGTACCCTTGCGTTCCCATTACAGTTCCAAGCCTTGATACTTCCACTCTTTAGGCTCTGTTGAAATTAATTATTGCTACTCTTACAGGTGAGAAGTTCATCATTATATTTTCTCGCTTCAAATCTCTGTGAACAAACCCTAACTTGTGAAGCTCTTTAATAACTTGTATGGTCTGAGTTGCTATTTTTCCAAGTTACTTATGTTTCCTTTGATCTTTTATGAAATCTCTTAGAGTCATTTCATAGAAGGAGTCTGAAAGCAACACGATCCTTGGCAAGGAGAACGGCATCTGGCTTGATTAAGTAACTACACTCTTTAAACTTTGCTTGAGTGAGTACTTGATACTCATTTGTAAACTCCATTTAATATTTATCATCACTTAAGAGATTTTTGAAGGGATACACCTTGTATACGTATTGATGATCGTTGATAACTTTCTAATCAAAGGAGTCTTCTATTATAAGGTAGCTTTAAAGAGAAGTATCTAGGTCAATTTAAGCAAGAACCGGTATTTTCTTGTATTGAATCTTGATCATAATTTTTGTTATTTCAGAGGTCAGTTGGTTGCGTAACTTCTTAACGTACTCTAACTCTCTAGCTTATTCAGGTACTACGACCTTAGAATATTCCCTCGCTTTTCTTTTGTTTAGAAGCTTCAGCTCAACTTCATGATTCTCAACTTCTATATCTTTTTTGTGAGTTTTTAATAGATGCTTCTTCAAGTCTCTTGTATGAGAGTATTGCTTATGGAACTCAAAGCAATCATACTTCCCATAGATTTTGTCATGCTTAAAGTATAAAGTAGGCTTGGCTTCTCTGTGCTTCTTCATATGTTTATACCAGCTTGATTTATGAGCGAAATCTCTCTTACAAAGCTCAAAAAAGTATACTTCTATTTCTTCAGTTTGTATAGGAATTTCATTAATACCTTTCTCCTCCTCTCTGTCTCCCACACACTTGTTTGCCATTTATTTTCTAATATTAATTTCTATTTTAATAACAGAGACTTCAAGTGACAGCTCTGGTAGTTCTTTATGAGATTTCATCTCACAGCTATCACACTTTTTATTGCTGCCAAAGGTAAGTTTCATTTAGTTTGATGAAAGTGCTGTTGTTTTTCTTATAATGTTAGCGCTCATATTTAGATTTGAATTTAAAATTTTATAAAACTACCTCTATAACTGAGAGCTTAAATAAGACCTTTGCAAGCCTATAAGTTTCAAGGGAAGTTCTTAGAGTATTAGAGAAGAATTATGAGTTTTAAGAGACGATCCAGCTCTACATATGAAGTAACCATTTTTACTTTCAATAATAAGTTGATTATAGTACGTACCGATTTAGGAGGTGCACCTAATTAAGTAAGTACTGCTTTAGGAGGTATTTTGTGATTTTATGATTAAAATTAGGGTGCTCCTAATTAAGTACTAGCATTTTAGGAGCTGCTCATAATTAAGTACGTACCAATTAAAATTTAAAAATATGGAACTATAACAGTAGAAATTGATATCAATCTCTAAAGTTTGAAACCAGTTCTCAAAACCTTCTCCATATCCTTCTAAGAGGTTGCCTCCTATAGGATGCCCATATTTAATAGTAACTTTTACAGAGGTATATAATTGAAATCAATAAACTTAAATTTGAATATCATTTCTTAGATCTGTAAACAAGATGGAGTCAATGAAAAGAGTGCAAGCACAAGAATTGATTCAAAGATTTAGAAGCAAGGAGGATTTGCATCGCTACCTGGTGCAGCAAGGTAATAAACTCATAGTTGCTAATCTCTATTATGTAGTTGGTTTATACTTGCCAACAATGGAAGGTACTAAAATATCATTTCTAAGAGCGATACTCTGCGAAGAGAAGAAAGCATTGAAAACTTAAGATGTAAAGGTTGCAGAGATTCCAAACTATCCAAAAATATCAGTGACTAACTTATACGATGATGATATGAAAGACCCAGAGGTTTAGCAGTACCTGCCTACTAAGAAGCAGTTGTCAAATAAACTGCCTGAAAGAAACTATTTCTTTGGCATACTTGCAACAATTAAAGGTGATTACTTGAAAGAAATAATTCAAGAATCTCATAAGAAAAGGTACAGCATCACTTCAGAAGATAAGGATAAACAGGGGATCAAGATAAGTGAGAGCTGGCTATAAGAGTTGCAGAAGCACCCATATATATCAAGTAAGATTTGTAGTTTAACTCTTTAGAAAAATCTGGTACTGGCATATTCTTGATGAAGGAATAGAGCAAGCTTCACAGAGAGCGAAAGTCGCAGACAAAGTATGAAGTTAGCAAGAGACTTTATTCAAATATTTAGCCTCCAGAGTCAATGAACATAGATACAGGAGCTGGCAGCAAGAGAAGAAACTTAGGAGGAGGGAAGCAAGAAGTAGAAGAAAAGAAAGAAAAGCCAGCTCCCTCTAAATAATTTTAAATGTGACTTGTATATTCATTAACTTAACTACAAAACTTATTTATATACATTCACTCTCCCTTCTTTAGCACACTTTTAGCAACAGCTTTATAAATCTACATATATGGTAGGTCATGCATTAGATGGTATAGCAGCAGTTTCTTATAATGACTTTTAGTATACCCCAGTAGAATTCAATTCCATTAAACTATGGGCTGTAAGGCACGTTAAGCACTGGTGTTATTCTTAGTTGTTCATAACTTTTCCTTGTTTCTTTTGTCTTATGAACTGAAAGATTATCAACGAATAGTATAATCTCTTATTCAGGGTACTTCTCTCTCAGCTGCTCTAAGAACTTAATATACTGCTCTGTCTTAATATAGCGAGGATGAATAACATAATTTTCTAAACCAGCATCCTCTCTTATTCCTCCAAGAATTGCCATTGTTTATACCTTGACTTTCTAGTCATATACCTCTATATTACTATGCTTCTTATACCAAGACTTCTAGATGAAAGTGTTGAAGTTAAATACATCCTCGTCAGCATGAATAAACTTAATGTTACTCTATTAGGCTCTCTGCATTTAATTATAAATATAATTTAAGTTATTGTTGTAAAATGTCAGAGTGAAATCAATCACTCTCTTGATACGATTCACACCTTTGTAAGACATACCATTTCGTTTATAAATGTTTGCAACAGACTATGCAGAGATCTTCAACTCAGGGAACTGGCGGTGAAACATAGTAGCTCGTTGGTCGAGAGAGAAGGGAGCCCAATACTTCAAAGTTTTAACATTAATAAGATAGTCAATATGCTTTTATAGAAACTTTGACTTCCTCTTAGGCATAGAATTCAGCTATTATTGCTTTAGATATACTGCTATAAGGCAGTGGGATCGAACAGTTGATGGACTTCGCTTTATAGACTTATAGTTCACTACTGGTTTGACTTATTCACTGTATATATCACATACATACCGCAGTTTAAACACTAAATCTAAATACTCTTCATCATAAATATACCCCAAAAGCTTGCTATTTTTGTCTCGAATTTAATTAATAACCCCAACCCCTAACAAATTCCCTAACAAATTCCCTACAAATCAAAGCACTTATAATCCTCATTAAGGGGTTTGGGGTTTTGAATGCCTAGCTACTTTTAGTCTTCAGGAGAGATAAAATATCGTTTCTTTTGAGCTTCTTCATTTATTTCTCTGAGATACTCCTCTTTTTTGTACTAGAAAGGTAAAGAACCACTTCTTTATCTTTCATGGTATCCTCATAAATATTAGTGACTGAATTCTCAGAGTAGTTTGGAAGTTCAATTAGGTTAATCTCATTATTTTTAAAAGCTTTCTTTTCTTCACAAAGTATTGCTTTCAAGAATGAAATTTTGGTACATTCAAAACCCCAAAACCCCTTAGTGAGA
>ARYC01017678.1:0-22240 GCA_000711775.1 Oxytricha trifallax
TTCATGTAATAGAAAGGATTTTTTTATTAAATTAATTAATTTAAATATTCAATTTTGATAAAAGCATTAACTAAATAAGTTATTTTTGAATTTATTTTTTAATCAAAAATATTTTATAGATTTCTCTTAATCAAATTTATTATTACATTAATATATTTTTTTTAAATGCATTTACATGGAGACATTACATTTTTATATATTAATATACTCTTTTAGTAATATAGCATCTTGAACTGGAATCCTTTATGTGATTTTCAATGCTTTATAGCAATCAAAACCCCAAAACCCCTTAGTGAGGTTTATAATTGCTTTGATTTGTAGGGTATAGTTCGGGTCTTATTGGGGTTAGTAGAGAAACGCATGTTTTTAATGAATTTAATGAATATTTAATGAGTATTAGTGTACTTAATTCAAACAAATTTAATCTGCTTGTCTTTGTTGTATCTCTTGAATTTAGCAGTTTGGAGTTGTTCTCGTATATCATCCAATGATTATCGTGGATATGCTGGAGCTTTTACGATGACCATCTCAACTATCTTCTTAATTTCATTGCATATTTCATCTTGCTTAATATGTTTAGCAGCCAAACTTATTGATTATTTCTCATGTTTTGTTCCAAAGTATGACATACTTTCCATATCGCACTCTAAGATAATTGCAGCTACCGCCCAAACATCCCATTATACAGAACCATTTGTCCATTTCTCTCTTATAGGGAAGTATCCTGGAGTGCCTAAAACCTTAGCTAAGTCACTATCTCTTGTCTTATTGCTCTGTTGAAATCAATGACTACTTCTTCTAAAGGGCAGAGATTTAGCATTACATTTTCTGGCTTCAAATCTCTATGAACATACCCTAGATCATGGAGCTCTTTCACACCCTTAGTCATATCTGTGAGTATCTCATTCAAATCATCAGGATATATATTATGGTAGAGATACTCTCTTAAAGACATTTCAAACTTCTTGAGTCTCAAAGCAATAAAACCATGACCAAGTATAACTCCGTCAACTTAGCTAAGTTCTTGCATTATCTTTTCAAAGCCTCTCTCAGTACTATGTATTCATTTGCAAACTCATTTTATATTGCTCGTTCTAATGAGATACTTGAATGGATATACCTTGTATGCGAATTCATCAACAACTATAAGTTTTACCTTGTTAGGTACGTCAATATTCAAATAGTTTTCAATACAGCTGCTTATGTCGACCGCATTTAATGCAGGTATATACATTGCTCTCTCTTAAAAGCATGCAATATACATACCATTTGCTGGTTGGTTCATTGACTCAAACCGCTTCTATCTCTTAAGTCTCTCCTACTGCTCTATTTGTGAATCAAGAGAGTTATTTTTTCTTTTAGCAGGTAAAAGCTTTTAAATTTCCTCATCTTTAATCAGGAATTCGCTTAGATGATGCCTTTGCATATGTCTCTTTACTTTAACTGAGTGAGTATAAGACTTCATGCAGGTAGTGCATTAATATCTACCATCTATTTATCATGCTTGAAGTAGATCTTAGCTCTACCAGAGTGTACCTCTTTGATGTGTCTCTTCAAGCCAGACTCAGTTGAGAAGAAATTTTAGCAGTCTTCACATTAAAATGTTTTAATTTTTTCTATTGCTTGCTATTCCTTATCTTCCTCAACCAATTCAACTTATGTTTAAACTCCCATCTCAGCACTCTACTTCTTGTTTTAAACTTAAATTTTAAAGACCTCAGCTTCAAACTCTAGAGCTATTAGCTCTACCTCCTTTTCAATATAAATTACTTCTGGTTACTTAGAGGAGCCAAAGCTGAGCAATGATTAACCTGCTCCAAGAGAAACTGCCTTACGATTTAAGTTAGCCGCCATGTTTAAATTCAAATTTAAATTTCTATTATTAATAAGTAAAAAACTCACTGGCTATACTAACTTTGTATAGGAGCTGGCACTGCAACAACAATGGTTGATTCTTAGGTGTTAGACATCATATTTATACTTAGTTTATAAATATAACTTTATAATTTCATGCTTAATATTTTTAATTTTGGTACCAACTGAGAAAAAATTCAGGTTGGTACTGGTACCAATTAAGTTTTGAACCATTTTGGAACTTTTCCATAAAAACCTCATAGTTTAAAAAAAGATACTAATTAAGTTTTGGTACAATTAAAATTAAACGAAATTAGTACCAGTACTAATTAAATTTAAACAAATTTAGTACTAATTTAATGGAACTAAATATTTGAGTTTGCTCAATACTTAATCTTTAATCTTTAATCTTTAATGGAACTAAATTGATAAAAATGGAGCTCCATCTCTGAAGTTTGTTACAGCTTCTGCCAGCTTTCTCCACGTATATTTTCTAGGTTGACCTCCTATAAGATGCCCATATTTAATACTTAGATTTTAAGAAGTAGAATCCAGAACTCTATATATTAAAATTTGAAATTCAATAAGAAGAGAAGGAACAAGGATGGAATCTATAAGTACTGCAATGAAGAGGGTTGAAGCATAAGAAATGATCTCAAGATTTAGAAGCAAGGAAGATCTCTATCGATACCTCACTTAGCATGATAAGAATGTGACATAAACTTAATCATATACTATAGTGGGTTTATTCCTTCCAACGATGGAAGGTACAAAAATTTCATTCTTAAAAGCTATACTCTGCGATGAGAAGAAAGCCTTCAAAAACAGTGAAATAAAGTTGATAGATATACCAAACTACCCAGACATTTCAGTCACTAATCTCTACGAGGATGCGATGAAAGATGAAGAGTTGGTAGTTTATCCTCCTACCAAGAAACAACTCTCTAACAAGCTTCCAGAAAGGAGCTTCTTCTTTGGAGTTCTTGGCACTTTAAGAGAGAGTTACCTCAGAGAGATCATTGAAAAAGCTCACAAAAAACGCTACTCTAATTCTCCTGAAGATTAAAAGAAGCAAGGCATACTAATAAGCGAGACCTGGCTCGCTGAGCTTAACAAGCACCCATTCCTCTCTAGTAAGCTTTGATTCATAACTTTGTAGAGAAAACTCGAACTGGTATATTCCTAATGAAAGAGCATGCGAAGGTTCACAGAGAGAGAAAGTCATAGACTATTTATAAAGTGAGCAAGAGACTTTATAGATGTCTAAAAGCCAGAAGAAATGAACATAGATGCAGGAGCTGGCACAAAGAGAAGAAATATGGGTCCAAGAAGCCATAAGAAGAGGAGAAGAAAAAGAAGCCAAACCCCTTTATGGGCCAAAATAATATGTGAATATATTCATTCGTTTAAATCTAAAACTTATTTATAAACATTCATTCTTCCCTCTCAGCTCTCAGGCACAAACTGTTGTCTTATCTATGCTCACTCTCTTACAGCTGCTTTGAATCAAGTCTACTGTATCGATAGGCAAGTCATGCATAAGATGATACAGCAGCAGCTTCTTGTAGTGAGTCTTGATTTAACTCCAGTAGAATTCTATTCCATTAAATTAAGGACTATAAGGAACGTTTTAAACAGGAGTTATATTTAGGTCGTCATAAGCTTTCTTAGACTCCTTAGTCTTATGAACTGACAGGTTATCAACAAACAGGAAGATCTCTTGGTTGCTATACTCTCTCTTAGCTTATGTAGGAACTCTATATACTACTCTCGCTTAATAGAGCGAGGGTGAATCACATAACTCTCTAAGCCTGAATCTTCACTTATACACAGCTAAAATTGAATGGGTGGCTACCTTCACTTTTTAATCATAGACTTCTATATTATCATACTTCTTATACCAAGACTTATTAATAAAGGTGTTGAAGGTAAACAAAGCTTCATCAGCGTGTATGAACTTGATGTTATTGTCAATAGCCCTCTGCATTTAATCATATATATAGTTTAAATTATTACAATAAAATGGCACTGTAAATCAATCACTCTCTTCACTCTGTTGACAGTCTTGAAAGTAATACCATTTCTTCTATAAATGCTAGCTATAGTCTAAGGAGAGATGCGCATATCAGGAAACTTGCGATGAAACATTACAGCTCGCTAGTCTAGAAGAAAGTGTGCCCAATACTTTAAAGTCTTAGAGACACAGAGGTAGTCAATATGATGCTGTGAGAACTTTTATTTTCTAGCAGGATGCTTTCAAGTACCAGAATTAAAATGCTAAACAGCTAATATGCAGTGATATCTAACAGTAGAGGCACTCTTGTGTAAGAGCTTTGCAATAGCTGCATAATTCAATACTGGTTGACTTAATCTATATTAATACTCGTACCATACCTAAGCTGAAGCAGTAAATCTAAATATTTCTCATCATAAATCGACCCTAAATTTCGCTAATTTCTATTTCTCATTTTGTAAATAGGCCTAATTTCTCTACTAACCCCAATAAGACCCCAACTATACCCTACAAATCAAAGCACTTATAAACCTCACTAAGGGTTTGGGGTTTTGAATGTTTCTTATTTTTAGAGCCACCAATCTCTACAGTAAATTTCTTTGAAAAAATATTAGTGAGTTTTGCTCCAAATCCATTTTTACCTCCTGTAATTTTCTTCTCTGAATCCTCATAGTTACTGGACGTTAATAAATGACCTGAATGATAAAAATATAAATAAATTTCAAAAGATCTCACCAAAAACAAGCTCAAGAACATAGCATTTGAGCTCTTTGTATATTACTACTGGAACTGTTGATCCATTATTGCAAATACTGATTGAATTTTTTGCTGAGTTGTTGTTTTTTTCTATATGAGAAGTTCTTTTGTCTCTATAATAATTATCGGCTACATTGACCAGAACCTCATCTAAAAGAATTGATTAATAATATGACAACAAAAAAATAATACTAAATAAGTATGAGATTTTTCCAGAATCTTACCAAAAATCTTGTACAGAGCAGGAGTATATGTAATCTTTTTCTCCTTAAACTTCTCAGTTTTTTCATCTAATATCCAGAGAAGCTAGTCTATTTTCTCAGTGGACCCAACATAAATGACAGGTCTTTGGAGCACATGCTCAAGTTGAGTCTTTTTTAGTTGATCTTTTCAACAGACTTTTCGACCATTAAGTTTAATAAAATTTGCGGGATAAATATAATTATTAACTATTTCATATCATTTAATGACATTTCTTATTCACTATTGATTTTGATCAATAGTATTGAATGACATAACATTTTGAAATAAATCCCTTAAAATAAATTGCATTAGACAATAACATAATAAAATAGAATAACATATAAATGTCGACTGAAGACCTCACTTCCATAAACTTTGATAAATTGATAAGTTTTAACTACAATCCTTTATCGAACAGCCTCTAGACATATTGTGAAGCTCTTGGCACTTCATCATTCTATGTTTAAGAGATTATAGGATAATAGCTTAATCTTATATTCCACTAAGTAAGTCCTAAGATTAACATTCATTAATATGATTGTATTTATGCAAAATAATTTGAAAAATTTATGATTGTAGAAATTAAATTAACATTATTTAGACTACTTAAAATAAAAAATGAAAATATATATCTATTAATAAGTTTCATCTTCATCACCATCCTCATCATCATATTTATCACTGTCATTTATTTTTTCTTTGCTGTCGCCTTGCGAAGCACCAGTCTGTTGGCACATCAGGTCCTACCAGGTATGACCGCTAAAAAACAAAATTAAAGATATGTTTTTTGTAACTTACATTTTAAATGAGTGAACAGACTCCACCTGCGTCTGATTACTAAAAATACTTTTTAATATATTAAGTTTTAATATTAATTAATCTATTACTTATTATAATTTATAATTCTAAAAATAAAAAGAAAAATAGTGTTTTATATTTATCATTAATGCTTTTAATTTATCTGAAATACTGTTTATTGTTAATTTTGTTACATTAGTTCTGAAGAGGAAGAAAAGAACAAAGTTTAACAATCAAACATGAGAAGTAGATTTTAGATCCTATTTACAAAATAATAGGCCAGCTTGAGAAAATGATCACTGACTAAAACAAGGGAATTTCTAAGATGTCAAGAACGAACAAAAATGGCTTAATTGGAATGCCCAGCCCATCAGGCTTAGGTGGTAAAATGCAAATTAGAAAGAACATAAGCAGTTAAATAAGATTTAAGACCGATGACGACTTTGATCAATTAGTTAAAAGCAGCTGAGATAATTTGTTTCAGAAATAAGAATCAGTTGTGGGGAGTAGAAACCCTAAACTCGGTCTAGATAAATTAAAGAAGATAACGATATGTATGCAGGAGATGAGCTAAGTGGTTTTGATATTACTTCAGCAGAAGCTATGGAATAAAGAATGCAAAAGTTCTTACATGGAATGAGAAGAGAAATTATTGATGCATTTGCAAAGAGAATAGATGAGATGGACCACAAATTATTTGTTGAGATTGCAAAGAAAACAAACATCATAGATACTGAGCTAGGCATTAAAGAAAATGATATAATCGAGTATGAAGACTAATCACCATCATCTATTTCTTCGCCTGCTACTAATAAAATTGAAAGTCATAGAAATATTCTCAGTGGTCAAGAAAATATATTTTAGTCAGCAACCTAAGGATAGTCATGACCCAACCAATTTAACAGTTCAATTAGATGGACAATAAATCCCTAACGGCTAAAATGATTTAATAGGCCAAGGCTAAGTAAATGATCATCTAAACGCTCACACTCTAAGTGTAAACTCAGAGCTATACAAATGATAAGATAAAACAGCAACTCAAAAGAAAAACATAAGGCAACTTGAGCGAGCAAATATGATTCAGAAAACCTTGAGTGAACTTGAAAGAGAGTTTGATTTAGTGCATAAGATGTCTTCCAAATTAATGACTACTATTATTCAAATCATCTCAGAATTCATTCCATAGCTGAAGTAGTCCAAAAATAGGAGAGTTTAGAGAAACTTTTAGAGAGTAAAGCCAATTCATTAGATGTGAAGAAATTTATCCTTGTGATTAATGAGTTCTTTGAGAAGTAAGGTTTAAGAGATAACAGCAGTATGATCTACGATAAAATGAATAATTATAAGCTCTAAATAGGAGAGCAAAAACACAATACTCTTTAGAAAGAAATTGTTGATATTAAAAAGGGCGTTGAAATAAAATTTGGTTTTAAAAATCTATTGAATTTTGGAATGACTAATGGAGAAATGTCCCCTGAAAAAGTTATCAAAGATAATGAGAAGCAATTTATTTACGAGAAGATAAACAAGCTTTTAGAGTTTCTTGAATAACAAAGCAGTCAAAATTAAAAGGAATTTAAGAAAATAAAAGATGTAATAGAAGAAAAAGTAACTCAAAAGTAGCTTGAAGATACACATGATAAATTTAGCATATGCTTGAGAAGTTTATGTAAAAGGCAACAAGACAATTTATGGATAAGTAGGAGGCTAAAAAGACATTTAAAATGTTTAAAAAGCAGCTGAAAAACATCTTTGATATTATAGTATCTAAATTTGAAGTGCAAAATTTGGAAGATGCAATGCTAGTTAAGAAGCCTCTTAGTGGTTGGTCTTGTATTTCTTGCTAGAAGAGTTTTACAAACATGACAGGAGCTATTGCTGAATATTAAATCTAGGCTAAACTCCCTTGGATAGATCCATAAGATAGACTTTCAAAAGTTGTGGCAGGTTTCTATATGATGCTTAGCAATTTGAGACCTGAGACTACAAATGATTAGAGATTTTAAAAGTTAAATCTTGGACATAGTATTTCTTAGTAAAACTTGAGAAGCTCAATCGGAGCAGCTTAGACTTCAACTTTATTGCCATTTATATAGAAATATGAAAGAAATAAATGTTTAAGAAGAGTACTTTGCATATGAGAATGATAAAAAGTCATTAAGTTCAGTTAAACATCAGTCTCCTAATAAATTTTCACAAACTTAATCGCAAATATCAACAACTCTAGCAGATAATAAATAAACTTCTCGATAAATACTAAAAATATAATAATTTGACCCTTTATCCTCAACTTCGAATATGACTGAGCAAACTACACCTATGATACCTAGCTTAAAGAATTTACCCTTATCAAAATGATTTATTTAATCTTAAATTTACCTAATTTTCAATTTTTTATAAAAAATATTGATTAAATAGCTTTTGATTGTTTGCCAAAAAGATCGATTAATTTTTAAAGATAAATTGCACAATTTCTTTTCAAATTTAATTTTAAATCTTCTCCTGCTTATTAGAAAATTTTTTGAGATAGTGATTCACAATATTCAATCAAATTATCTTCTGAGTCAAAATCAAACCATATTTTATTATAATAATTTAGAAATTTAATTTAAAAAAGCATGTAAATTTTATAAAATATTTTTTCTGCAATTCTTAATTGGATTATAAAAAAGAGAAGCCTTACATCTTCAATCTGTTTATAGCTTTCATTATAGTTGATAAAATATTTTATGAAAATAATCTCAGTTAAGACAAAGTTTTCTAAAATAATTTAGTAATCCATCTCTGAGATAATGAGTTAGTTAAGTCTTATAACAAAATTAATATTTAATAAGGCATTTACTAATATACCTTGAATACATAATACTCATTCTTTATTTAACAAAAATTGTACATTAAACGAATCAAAAGTACAAAACCCTTTCAGTAGTTTGATTGAGTTTTTGATTGATAAAAGTAGACTATTAAGGCATACTTTATTAGGGATTTAATAGGGTTTATGTAGGGGTTTAATGTTTAAATATTAGTAATTTAAGCGAGTATATGCGAAGTTTGGGGTCAGTTTATGACAGTGAGTATATAGATTTATTGTTTAAGTTGCGATATGGATGTGATGAATATAGTGAATAACTCAAGCCTGTTCTGAATTATACGTCTATAGCAAGGCTGCTCCATAAATCACCTTCTACTGTTAGGTCTCACTGTCTATTAGCATTGAATTTAAAGAGATAGCAACTTAATTCTAAGCCTAAGAGACCTTTAAAATTCTAATAGCATCATGTTGGCTTTCTTATTAATGATAAGACTCTTAAATACTGGGCTCATTTCTCTCTGACCTAGAGACCTGTGATGTTTCATCGCCAATTTCCTGAGCTTCAAATCTCTGCTTAATCGATAGCTTATATTTATAAAAAGAATGGAAAATCTTATAAGACAGTCAATCGCATAAAGAGAGTGATTGACTTTAATGTTCCATTTTATAAGACTAATTTAAATTATATATTCGATTAAATGCAGAGGGCTTAAGAGCATAATATAAATTCATACACGCTGATGAAGCTGTATTTACATTCAATACCTTTATATCAAGGTCTTGGTACAAGAGGTATAGTAATATAGAAGTATATGATTAAAAAGTTAAGGTGTAAACTCATTCAATCCTTGGTGGAATCAGTGAAGATAGTGGCCTAGAGACTTATGTTATCACCCTCGCTCTATAAAGACTGAATAATATATTAAGTTCTTACAATAACTCAGAGACAAGTACGCTGACTAAGAGATTATTTTGTTTGTTGATAACTTGTTTTTTGTTTTTTTTCAGTTCATAAAACTAAAGACTCAAGAAAGGGATATGAAAGGCTAAACATAACACCTGTATTTAATGTTCCTTACAGCCCTTAGTTTAATTGAATTGAATTATATTGGGGGGGTATTGAAAGGCCACTACAAGAGACTTTTACTCTATCACTTGATGCACGACTTGAAGATAGATACAGTCGATTTTATAAAGAGTGCTGCTAAAAGAGTCAGTGATGAGAAAGCTAAAGTATGTGCAAGAGAAGGAAGATTTTGTGTTTATAAATAATTATTAGAATTAAATGAATGAATAAGTTCACATATTAAATTTGCCGGTAATGGGATTTGGCTTCACTTTCTTTTCTTCCTCTTAAGGCTTGCTTGGGCCCATGTTTCTTCTCTTACTGCCAGCTCCTGCATATATTTTGATCTCGTCTGGCTTTTAGAAATCTTTAAAGAGTCTCTTACTCAATTCATGCTTTACTTGAGACTTTCTCTCTGTTTAATTTGCTGCGCTCTTTCATCAAGTAAATAGCAGCGCCAGGTTTTCCTATAATGTTAGAAGACTAAGCTTATTAGAGATGAAAGAATGCTTTTGAAGATCCTAGAGGCAGGTGTCGCTGATTTTGATTCCCTGCTTCTCTTTTTCTTCAGGAGAGATACTATAGCGTTTCTTGTGAGCTTCTTAAATTACTTCATTTAAGTACTCAGGTTTCAGAGTTCCAAGGACGCCAAAGAAGAAGTTTCTCTCTGGCAACTTATTAGAGAGTTGCAGCTTTGATGGAAGGTAGAGAGCAACATCTGGATCACTCATAGCCTCATCATCTAGGTTTGTTACTGAAATTTCAGGGTAGTTAAGTATATCGATCATTCTGATTTCATTAGACTTAAAAGCTTTTTTCTCTTCACTTAGCAATGCCTTTAAGAATGATATTTTTGTTCCCTCCTGTGTTGGCAAGAACAATCCAACTATAATGAATTTATTGATCTTACTTAAGAACTTACCTTGCTATAACAAATATCTATAAAGGTCCTCTTTACTTCGAAATTTTCCTATTAAAACTTGAGATTGAATTCTCTTCATTGCATCATTCATAGACTCTATCTTGCTTCCTCTTTCTAGAAATGTTAATGAAAATTAAAATTATGGATATCTATTCTAAGTTTACTAAAATCTTACAACGAAAAAGGGAGGACCTACTGGAGGTCAACCTTGAAAAGAAATGCTGAGAAGTATTGAAAAATTTGCTCCAAGTTTCACAGATTGATTTCCATTTTTATTAATCTATCTCCATTAAATTGCTCCTAATAATGTTTAATTATTTTAGGAGGTCCTCCAAATTAAGTTCAAACTTGATTTGGAGGACCTCCTAGAGAAACAAAACTTCATTAGGAGTATTTTAATTTACTAAAATGAATAAAATTCTCATAAAATATGTCAACTTACAGTCTTCTATGGTTATTTAATTTTCTTATCTCTCAGCCCAGAATCTACCAGAGTGTCTTATACTTGACTATTATAGTTTATCAAGGTATATTTTATCATTATTATAATAAAATATATCAGCAAACTAAAATGAGCTCTAACATTTTGAGAAGAGCGACAATACTTGAGTAAAGTCAATAAAAATTATCATTCCAGCAACCAAGAAAAGTAGAGACCAGATATTCTTGTACTTAGTGGAAGCCTACTTTTAACATCTTTGACCAGGCTAGCTTTGAGATTTAAATATAAGTTAAGTAGGAGGTTATCATAGAAGCTGTGCAAATTGAGGAGGAGTTTAAACAACCCACCATAGAGCATTAATAAATACCAATCAAAGCAGACTATAATTGCAAAGAATGTTATAAAGTTTTCCCTTACAAGTCAACTTATAAGAGACACTTGAGAGATATACACAACGATATGCCAAGGTTATATCTCAAGCATTAAAAGAAAGATGGGAAGTATGTCTGTGAGTTCTGTGAGAAGCCATATTCTCATACTAGAGACCTCAAAGTGCACTTAAAGAAAAAGCACAATCAAAGTTTTGTCTTTATTCATGAACCTACAGGGAATAAATTCCTCTAAAAGAGAAGATCAAGAAAACCTGTGGAGTCTCCTAGAGTTGAAGTCTAGAAGTAAGTTAAAATGAAGAAAGCAGTCAGGAACTTTCCAGTCTCTGATATCAATAAAATCATGGTTAAAATAGAGACAATTAAGATTCTTATATTAAAAATTATTGACTTAGATTCATGCCTAGAAAGCTATCTCACTCTTGAAGATAAAATAGAGAAGAGAGTCATTACTGATGACTAATATGCTTAAAAAATATATCCTTTCAATTACTTCCTTACTGATGACAAGTTCCAAATGGAATTTGGTGATTAGTATTATGCTCTTTAAAAGGCAAAGTTAAATGAGTGCAGGCATATCATCTAGCTTGATGCTATTTACTTGGTAAAGATCATGTAGCCTTCAGGCTTCCTTTACTAGAAATGACTTACAAAGAATTCTTATCTGACAATAGATGTCAGAGATAAATTAGCTAAATATTATAGAAGATAATTGAGGGGATTGAAGAGCTTCACAAGCTAGGTTATATTCATAGAAACTTAAAGCTAGAGAACATCATGATGAACTTTCAACCTCTTAAAGTAAATATTATTGACTTCAACAGAGCTCAAAGAATGCAAGCCTCTGCATAAGGAAATGTATACGGCACTCCTGGATATTTCCCAGAGAGAGAGGATTGGAGAGATGGAGACACTTAATGGGATATCTGGGTTCTAGCAGTAATAATAATAGAGAGCGACATGCCAAGAAACGATTAATTTAGCTGCAGGGTGAGAGAGATTCTAAGCAGAGAATCAAACAATATCTCGATAAAAAAAATGGAGGTCTGAGAGTACTAGCATACTCAACTATTATCAAGCCTCGCTAAGAGACTTAAAAAAAACAATATAAACAATCAAACATCATCTAAGAAAGATAAAATTCAGAGAACTGCCACATGACTCTAAGCTTATGTTTGTGCGAAATATTTTAAAAACTCGCTTATTATACTCACTTAAAATACTAATATTTAAACATTAAACCCCTACAAAAACCCTATTAAAGCCCTAATAAAGTATGCACTAATAGTCTACTTTTATCACTCAAAAACTCAATCAAACTACTGAAAGTGTTTTGTACTTTTGATTAGACATTGACACAATCTATCAAAATGCTTTCTAATGTAAAAATAAGTAAAGGTGTTTAAATATTAAGACAAGTACTTGGTGACTAACTTACTGATGTACTCTAACTGTAACAATATCTAAATAACAATGAACTATACAGTATAAGATATTCAAAACCCCAAAACCCCTTAGTGAGGTTTATAAGTGCTTTGATTTGTAGGGTATAGTTGGGGTCTTATTGGGGTTAGTAGAGAAATTAGGCCAATTTACAAAATGAGAAATAGAAATTAGCGAAATTTAGGGTCGATTTATGATGAGAAATATTTAGATTTACTGCTTCAGCTTAGGTATGGTACGAGTATTAATATAGATTAAGTCAAACCAGTATTGAATTATGCAGCTATTGCAAAGCTCTTACACAAGAGTGCCTCTACTGTTAGATATCACTGCATGTTAGCTGTTTAGCATTTTAATTCTGGTACTTGAAAGCATCCTGCTAGAAAATAAAAGTTCTCACAGCACCATATTGACCACCTCTGTGACTCTAAGACTTTAAAGTATTGGGCACACTTTCCTCTAGACTAGCGAGCTGTAATGTTCATCGCAAGTTTCCTGATATGCGCATCTCTCCTTAGACTATAGCCAACATTTATAGAAGAAATGGTATTACTTTCAAGACTGTCAACAGAGTGAAGAGAGTGATTGATTTTACAGTGCCATTTTATAGTAATAATTTAAACTATATATATGATTAAATGCAGAGAGCTATTGATAATAACATCAAGTTCATACATGCAGATGAAGCTGTGTTTACTTTCAACACTTTTATTAATAAGTCATGGTATAAGAAGTATGATAACATAGAAGTTTATGACTAAAAAGTGAAGGTAGTCACCCATGCAATTTTAGCTGGTATAAGTGAAGATTCAGGCTTAGAGAGTTATGTGATTCACCCTCGCTCTATTAAGCGAGAGTAGTATATAGAGTTCCTACATAAGCTCAGAGAGAAGTATAGCAACCAAGAGATCATCCTGTTTGTTGATAACCTATCAGTTCATAAGACTAAGGAGTCTAAGAAAGCTTATGAAGACCTAAATATAACTCCTGTTTATAACGTTCCTTATAGTCCTTAATTTAATGGAATAGAATTCTACTGGAGTTAAATCAAGACTCGATACAAGAAGCTGCTGCTGTATCATCTTATGCATGACTTGCCTATCGATTCAGTAGACTTGATTCAAAGCAGCTGTAAGAGAGTAAGCGTAGATAAGACAACAGTTTGTGCGAGAGAAGGAAGAATGAATGTTTATAAATAAGTTTTAGATTTAAACGAATGAATATATTCACATATTAAATTGGCCCATAAAGGGGTTTGGCTTCTCTTTCTTCTCCTCTTCTTAAGGCTTGCTTGGACCCATATTTCTTCTCTTTGTGCCAGCTCCTGCATCTATGTTCATTTCTTCTAGCTTTTAGACATCTTTATAAAGTCTCTTGCTCACTTCATAAATAGTCTATGACTTTCTCTCTCTGTGAACCTTCGCATGCTCTTTCATTAGGAATATACCAGTTCCAGGTTTCCCTACAAAGTTATGAATCAAAGCTTACTAGAGAGGAATGGGTGCTTCTTAAGCTCAGCGAGCCAGGTCTCGCTTATTAGTATGCCTTGCTTCTTTTAATCTTCAGGAGAAATAGAGTAGCGTTTTTTGTGAGCTTCTTCAATGATCTCTCTGAGATAACTCTCTCTTAAAGTGCCAAGAACTCCAAAGAAGAAGCTCCTTTCTGGAAGCTTGTTAGAGAGTTGTTTCTTGGTAGGAAGGATAAACTACCAACTCTTCATCTTTCATCGCATCCTCGTAGAGATTAGTGACTGAAATCTCTGGGTAGTTTGGTATATCTATCAACTTTATTTCACTGTTTTTGAAGGCTTTCTTCTCATCGCAGAGTATAGCTTTTAAGAATGAAATTTTGGTACCTTCCATCGTTGGAAGGAATAAACCCACTATAGTATATGATTAAGTATATGTCACATGCTTACCATGCTAAGTGAGGTATCGATAGAGATCTTCCTTGCTTCTAAATCTTGAGATCATTTCTTAAGCTTCAACCCTCTTCATTGCAGTACTTATAGATTCCATCCTTGTTCCTTCTCTTGTTATTGAATTTCAAATTTTAATATATAGAGTTCTGGATCCTACTGTTAAAAATCTTAGTATTAAATATGGGCATCTTATAGGAGGTCAACCTGGTAAGGATACGTGGAGAAAGCTGGCAGAAGCTGTAACAAACTTCAGAGATGGAGCTCCATTTTTATCAATTTAGTTCCATTAAATTAGGACTAAATTTGTTTAAATTTGATTAGTACCGGTACTAAATTCGATTAAATTTAATTGGTACAATTTAATAGTACCAAAACTTAATTAGTACCTAGTTTTTAACTAATGAGGTTTTAATGGAAAAGTTCCAAAAGGTTCAAAACCTAATTGGTACCAGTACCAACCTGAATTTATTCTCAGTTGGTACCAAAATTAAAAATATTAAGCATAAAATTAGAAAATTCATAGTTATAAACTAAGTATAAATATGATGTCTAACACCTAAGAATCAACCATTGTTGTTGCAGTGCCAGCTCCTATACAAAGTGAGTATAGCCAGTGAGGTTTTTACTTATTAATAATAGAAATTTAAAATTGAATTTAAACATGGCGGCTAACTTAAATCGTAAGGCAGGTTCTCTTGGAACAGGTTAATCATTGCTCAACTTTGGCTCCTCCAAGAAACCAGAAGTAATTTATATTGAAAAGGAGGTAGAGCTAAGAGCTCTAGAGTTTGAAGATGAGGTCTTTAAAATTTAAGTTTAAAACAAGAAGTAGAGTGCTGAGATGGGAGTTTAAACATAAGTTGAATTGGTTGAGGAAGATAAGGAAAAGCAACCAATAGAAAAAATTAAAACATTTTAATGTGAAGACTGCTAAAATTCCTTCTCAACCGAGTCTAGCTTGAAGAGACACATCAAAAAGGTACACTCTGGTAGAGCTAAGATCTACTTCAAGAATGATAAAATAGATGGTAGATACTAATGCACTACCTGCATGAAGTCTTATACTCACTCAGCTAAAGTAAAGAGACATATGCAAAAGCATCATCTAAGCGAATTTCTGATTAAAGATGAGGAAACTTAAAAGCTTGTACCTGCTAAAAGAAAAAATAACTCTCCTGATTCAAAAATAGAACAGTAGGAGAGACTTAAGAGATAGAAGCGGTTTGAGTCAATGAACAAACCAGCAAATGGTATGTATATTGCATGCTTATAAGAGAGAGCAATGTATATACCTGCATTAAATGCAGTCGACATAAGCAGCTGTATTGAAAACTATTGAATATTGACGTACCTAACAAGGTAAAACTTATAGTTGTTGATGAATTCGCATACAAGGTATATCCATTCAAGTATCTCATTAAGAACGAGCAATATTAAAATGAGTTTGCAAATGAATACATAGTACTGAGAGAGGCTTAGAAATTAATGCAAGAACTTAGTAAGCTCGACGGAGTTATACTTGGTCATGGTTTTATTGCATTGAGACTCAAGAAGTTTGAAATGACTCTAAGAGAGTATCTCTACCATAATAGATATCCTGATGATTTGAATGAGATACTCACAGATATGACTAAGGGTGTGAAAGAGCTCCATGATCAAGGGTATGTTCATAGAGATCTCAAGCCAGAAAATGTAATGCTAAATCTCTGCCCTTTAGAAGTAGTAGTCATAGATTTAAACAGAGCAATAAGACAAGAAATAGTGACTTTAGCAAAGGTTTTAGGCACTCCAGGATACTTCCTATAAGAGAGAAATGGACAAATGGCTCTGTATAATGGGATGTTTGGGCGGGAGCTGCAATTATCTTAGAGTGCGATATGGAAAGTATGTCATACTTTGGAACAAAACATGAGAAATAATCAATAAGTTTGGCTGCTAAACATATTAAGCAAGATGAAATATGCAATGAAATTAAGAAGATAGTCGAGATGGTCATCGTAAAAGCTCCAGCATATCCACGATAATCATTGGATGATATACTAGAACAACTACAAACTGCTAAATTCAAGAGGTATCACAAAGATAAGCAGATAAAATTTGTTTGAATTAAGTACAGTAATACTCATTAAATATTCATTAAATTCATAAAAAACATGCGTTTTCTCTACTAACCCCAATAAGACCCCAACTATACCCTACAAATCAAAGCACTTATAACCTCACTAAGGGGTTTTGGGGTTTTAAATGAATCAAAATGCATGTAATAAGGTGACCTTGTGAATAGTTATTCAACTTAGGAAGTAATGAGAGAACTAATAGATTTAGATGGCTAAGTAAAATGACTTAATCAAGCTTATTGGAAATTATGGCAATCCATGTATAGTGGATGTGATAACTGTGGAGGAACTATGAACACAAGAGAAATATAATAAGTTATAGAATTACTGCTTAGATATTTAATCATAACAAAAAGTCTTTAAAAATGAACATAATACTGGAAGATGGACTATATGACATGGTGATTAAGAAATATGAGTTATTTGGATTCATAGCATATATGATTGGAAAATAACATTTTACAAGCTATATAAAAAATGGATAAATAACTGAAAATTTATAATTATAAGGATGGTGGAGACATGATAGTTTGGATGGAACAATAACAAATGAGAAGGATATCAATTTAAATCAACTTAAAATAGAATATGGGAATCAAAACCCCAAAACCCCTTAGTGAGGTTTATAAGTGCTTTGATTTGTAGGGTATAGTTGGGGTCTTATTGGGGTTAGTAGAGAAGCATGTTTTTAATGAATTTAATGAATATTTAATGAGTATTACTGTACTTAATTCAAACAAATTTTATCTGCTTATCTTTGTGATACCTCTTGAATTTAGCAGTCTGTAGTTGTTCTAGTATATCATCCAATGATTATCGTGGATATGCTGGAGCTTTTACGATGACCATCTCAACTATCTTCTTAATTTCATTGCATATTTCATCTTGCTTAATATGTTTAGCAGCCAAACTTATTGATTATTTCTCATGTTTTGTTCCAAAGTATGACATACTTTCCATATCGCACTCTAAGATAATTGCAGCTACCGCCCAAACATCCCATTATACAGAGCCATTTGTCCATTTCTCTCTTATAGGGAAGTATCCTGGAGTGCCTAAAACCTTAGCTAAAGTCACTATCTCTTGTCTTATTGCTCTGTTGAAATCTATGACTACTACTTCTAAAGGGCAGAGATTTAGCATTACATTTTCTGGCTTCAAATCTCTATGAACATACCCTAGATCATGGAGCTCTTTCACACCCTTAGTCATATCTGTGAGTATCTCATTCAAATCATCAGGATATCTATTATGGTAGAGATACTCTCTTAGAGTCATTTCAAACTTCTTGAGTCTCAATGCAATAAAACCATGACCAAGTATAACTCCGTCGAGCTTAGCTAAGTTCTTGCATTATCTTTTCTAAGCCTCTCTCAGTACTATGTATTCATTTGCAAACTCATTTTAATATTGCTCGTTCTTAATGAGATACTTGAATGGATATACCTTGTATGCGAATTCATCAACAACTATAAGTTTTACCTTGTTAGGTACGTCAATATTCAAATAGTTTTCAATACAGCTGCTTATGTCGACTGCATTTAATGCAGGTATATACATTGCTCTCTCTTATAAGCATGCAATATACATACCATTTGCTGGTTGGTTCATTGACTCAAACCGCTTCTATCTCTTAAGTCTCTCCTACTGCTCTATTTGTGAATCAAGAGAGTTATTTTTTCTTTTAGCAGGTAAAAGCTTTTAAATTTCCTCATCTTTAATCAGGAATTCGCTTAGATGATGCCTTTGCATATGTCTCTTTACTTTAGCTGAGTGAGTATAAGACTTCATGCAGGTAGTGCATTAGTATCTACCATCTACTTTATCATGCTTGAAGTAGATCTTAGCTCTACCAGAGTGTACCTCTTTGATGTGTCTCTTCAAGCTTGACTCAGTTGAGAAGAAATTTTAGCAGTCTTCACATTAAAACGTTTTAATTTTTTCTATTGGTTGCTGTTCCTTATCTTCCTCAACCAATTCAACTTATGTTTAAACTCCCATCTCAGCACTCTACTTCTTGTTTTAAACTTAAATTTTAAAGACCTCAGCTTCAAACTCTAGAGCTCTTAGCTCTACCTCCTTTTCAATATAAATTACTTCTGGTTTCTTGGAGGAGCCAAAGTTGAGCAATGATTAACCTGTTCCAAGAGAACCTGCCTTACGATTTAAGTTAGCCGCCATGTTTAAATTCAATTTTAAATTTCTATTATTAATAAGTAAAAACCTCACTGGCTATACTAACTTTGTATAGGAGCTGGCACTGCAACAACAATGGTTGATTCTTAGGTGTTAGACATCATATTTATACTTAGTTTATAACTATAAATTTTCTAATTTTATGCTTAATATTTTTAATTTTGGTACCAACTGAGAATAATTCAGGTTGGTACTGGTACCTATTAGGTTTTGAACCATTTTGGAACTTTTCCATTAAAACCTCATTAGTTAAAAACTAGGTACTAATTAAGTATTGGTACTATTAAATTGGTACCAACTAAATTTAAACGAATTTAGTACCGGTACTAATCAAATTTAAACAAATTTAGTACTAATTTAATGGAACTAAATTGATAAAAATGGAGCTCCATCTCTGAAGTTTGTTACAGCTTCTGCCAGCTTTCTCCACGTATCCTTACCAGGTTGACCTCCTATAAGATGCCCATATTTAATACTAAGATTTTTAACACTAGGATCCAGAACTCTATATATTAAAATTTGAAATTCAATAACAAGAGAAGGAACAAGGATGGAATCTATAAGTACTGCAATGAAGAGGGTTGAAGCTTAAGAAATGATCTCAAGATTTAGAAGCAAGGAAGATCTCTATCGATACCTCACTTAGCATGGTAAGCATGTGACATATACTTAATCATATACTATAGTGGGTTTATTCCTTCCAACGATGGAAGGTACCAAAATTTCATTCTTAAAAGCTATACTCTGCGATGAGAAGAAAGCCTTCAAAAACAGTGAAATAAAGTTGATAGATATACCAAACTACCCAGACATTTCAGTCACTAATCTCTACGAGGATGCGATGAAAGATGAAGAGTTGGTAGTTTATCCTCCTACCAAGAAACAACTCTCTAACAAGCTTCCAGAAAGGAGCTTCTTCTTTGGAGTTCTTGGCACTTTAAGAGAGAGTTATCTCAGAGAGATCATTGAAGAAGCTCACAAAAAACGCTACTCTATTTCTCCTGAAGATTAAAAGAAGCAAGGCATACTAATAAGCGAGACCTGGCTCGCTGAGCTTAAGAGGCACCCATTCCTCTCTAGTAAGCTTTGATTCTTAACTTTGTAGGGAAACCTGGAACTGGTATATTCCTAATGAAAGAGCATGCGAAGGTTCACAGAGAGAGAAAGTCATAGACTATTTATGAAGTGAGCAAAAGACTTTATAAAGATGTCTAAAAGCTAGAAGAAATGAACATAGATGCAGGAGCTGGCACAAAGAGAAGAAATATGGGTCCAAGCAAGCCTTAAGAAGAGGAGAAGAAAGAGAAGCCAAACCCCTTTATGGGCCAATTTAATATGTGAATATATTCATTCGTTTAAATCTAAAACTTATTTATAAACATTCATTCTTCCTTCTCTCGCACAAGCTGTTGTCTTATCCACGCTTACTCTCTTACAGTTGCTTTGAATCAAGTCTACTGTATCGATAGGCAAGTCATGCACAAGATGATACAGCAGCAGCTTCTTGTAGTGAGTCTTGATTTAACTCCAGTAGAATTCTATTCCATTAAATTAAGGACTATAAGGAATGTTATAAACAGGAGTTATGTTTAGGTCTTCATAAGCTTTCTTAGACACCTTAGTCTTATGAACTGATAGGTTATCAACAAACAGGATGATCTCTTGGTTGCTATACTTCTCTCTGAGCTTATGTAGGAACTCTATATACTACTCTCGCTTAATAGAGCGAGGGTGAATCACATAACTCTCTAAGCCTGAATCTTCACTTATACCAGCTAAAATTGCATGGGTGACTACCTTTACTTTTTAGTCATAAACTTCTATGTTATCATACTTCTTATACCATGACTTATTAATAAAAGTGTTGAACGTAAACACAGCTTCATCTGCATGTATGAACTTGATGTTATTATCAATAGCTCTCTGCATTTAATCATATATATATTTTAATTATTACTATAAAATGGAACTGTAAAATCAATCACTCTCTTCACTCTGTTGACAGTCTTGAAAGTAATACCATTTCTTCTATAAATGTTGGCTATAGTCTAAGGAGAGATGCGCATATCAGGAAACTTGCGATGAAACATTACAGCTCGCTAGTCTAGAGGAAAGTGTGCCCAATACTTTAAAGTCTTAGAGTCACAGAGGTAGTCAATATGATGCTGTGAGAACTTTTATTTTCTAGCAGGATGCTTTCAAGTACCAGAATTAAAATGCTAAACAGCTAACATGCAGTGATATCTAACAGTAGAGGCACTCTTGTGTAAGAGCTTTGCAATAGCTGCATAATTCAATACTGGTTTGACTTAATCTATATTCATACTAGTACCATACCTAAGCTGAAGCAGTAAATCTAAATATTTCTCATCATAAATCGACCCTAAATTTCGCTAATTTTTATTTCTCATTTTGTAAATAGGCCTAATTTCTCTACTAACCCCAATAAGACCCCAACTATACCCTACAAATCAAAGCACTTATAAACCTCACTAAGGGGTTTTGGGGTTTTGATTGAGAGAAGAGGAAAGCACACTTACTAATATTAAAGTAATTATAATCAAAATAAAAATATGAGATATTGCCTATTCTTTCAAATTTAATATAGAAATATTATAAAAAAGAAAGTTATTTACATTATCAGATTATTATAATTTTATAAAATTTAATTTAAAAATAGTTTCTTTTAATACTAATTTAACGTATGGGTGCAACAATGGCAAAATTTTTTAATCAATAAATATAAAATAATAAAATAAAATAATTCTAATTTTATAGAGGCATAAGTAATTTTTACTTGTCTTAAAGGTGGGTTTTCTTTGGCTTACAGATGGATTTTCTTTGGCTTACAGGTGGGTTTTCTTTGGCTTAGAGATGGGTTTTCTTTGGCTTAGAGATGGTTTTCTTTGCTTACAGCTGGGTTTTCGTTGGCTTACAGCTGGGTTTTCGTTGGCTTACAGCTGGGTTTTCGTTGGCTTACAGGTGGGTTTTCTTTGGCTTACAGGTGGGTTTTCTTTGGCTTACAGGTGGGTTTTCTTTGGCTTACAGGTGGGTTTTCTTTGGCTTACAGATGGGTTTTCTTTGCCTTACAGATGGGTTTTCTTTGGCTTACAGGTGGGTTTTCTTTGGCTTAGAGATGGGTTTTCTTTGCCTTAGAGATGGGTTTTCTTTGGCTTACAGGTGGGTTTTCTTTGGCTGACAGATGGGTTTTCTTTGGCTTACACATGGGTTTTCTTTGGCTTACACGTGGGTTTTCTTTGGCTTACA
>ARYC01017679.1:0-22117 GCA_000711775.1 Oxytricha trifallax
CTTATTTTATTTAAATAATTTAATATAATCATAATGTTTGTTGATTATTAGTTTTAAATAAATGTTATTTTATTTAAATAAATTAATACAATCATAATGTTTGTTGATTATAAGTTTAAAATAAATGTTATTTTATTTTAATAATATAAAATTTAAATGCTTATTGATAGCAAAGTTTAAATAAATCTTATTTTAGTAGTAGTGAATCGCTAAAGGCAAGGGAAATTAAAAAGAGATCAAAATTTAATTAGAGATCTCTATATATAATAATCACTTTTATTAATTGCATATATATTCATATTAAATAGGGGCCATTAATTATTAATTATGGCATTAGGTTTTTTAATGGAATTTACCTACCCTATTGTTTTCTCTTAGATGAAGTAAAGACAGAATATTGGTACTCCTGAGTATTTAGCACCAGAAGTTCACCTGAAAGTGCAGTAAGACTAGTAGCGGCTGAATGAGTTTCTAACCCAATATGTGCTTCCAAAATCATAGATACATCATTTGCTCCATCTCCAATATTTTTTGTCTCTCTTGTGCTTCTTGTGCGCTCACCGAATATATATGCAATTATAAAAGTTAAATCTTATTTTATTTAAATAATTTAATATAATCATAATGTTTGTTGATAATTAGTTTTAAATAAATATTATTTTATTTAAATAATTTAATATAATCATAATGTTTGTTGATTATTAGTTTTAAATAAATATTATTTTATTTAAATAATTTAATATAATCATAATGTTTGTTGATTATTAGTTTTTAATAAATGTTATTTTATTTAAATAATATAAAATTTAAATGCTTATTGATAACAAAGTTAAAATAAATCTTATTTTATTTAAAAAATTTAATATAATCATAATAATTGTTGATAATTAGTTTTAAATAAATGTTATCTTATTTAAATAATATAAAATTTCATTAAATTGATTAATTATAAGTTTAAAATAAATCTTATTTTATTTAAATAATTAAATAAAATCATAATGTTTGTTGATAATTAGTTATAAATAAATGTTATTTTATTTAAATAATTTAATAAAATCATAATGTTTGTTGATAATTAGTTTTAAATAAATATTATTTTATTTAAATAATTTAATATAATCATAATGTTTGTTGAATAACAATTTTAAATAAATCTTATTTTATTTAAATAATTTAATATAATCATAATGTTTGTTGATTATTAGTTTTAAATAAATGTTATTTTATTTAAATAAATTAATACAATCATAATGTTTGTTGATTATAAGTTTAAAATAAATGTTATTTTATTTTAATAATATAAAATTTAAATGCTTATTGATAGCAAAGTTTAAATAAATCTTATTTTATTTATATAATTTGTATAATAATTATGATTATTTATAACAAGTAAAAAAATGTATCTTATTTTCTTTTAAAATTTAAATTTGTTTAATAAACTTAAACAAAAAAAACTTTAATTAATATAATCAAAATATAGAGAAGATAGGTTTCCTCATATTACTAACGCATGAAGTATTATAATTTCCTCATTCTTAAATTTAATTTTATAATTAATATTATAATGACGTAAAGATATTAGAATTAAGAAATATTACGAAAAAGCAGTATGATAAAACCAGTTTAATTCCATTTTTAGGCAAAATAATAAAAATCCTTTATAAAATTCAATATTAGATTAAATAATTACATATTTATCGCACATTACATATACTAAATTATGTAATGATCATTAAGAGTTTTAGGCAATGCATTTACTTTACAAAAATAGAATTATTCTTGAAATTAAAAAAAATTAAATTTAATTTTAAAAATAATTCACAACAGTTAGAAAATCGTTATTATCATTATAAAAATAAGCAATAAAAACTTAACTATTTTTTATTATTATGTGTGTTTTTAATAAACTATTACAATTATTGCAGATTTTATGATTTTAAATTATAACAATTTCCAATTATTTTCTTTTTTGTCAATAATAATTAGTTTAAAATAAATATTATATTACTTAAATAATTAAGATTATTTATTATATATATTAATAATAAGTTTAAAATAAATCTTATTTTATTTAAATAATTTAATATAATCATAATGTTTGTTGATTATTAGTTTTAAATAAATGCTATTTTATTTAAATAAATTAATACAATCATAATGTTTGTTGATAATAAGTTTAAAATAAATGTTATTTTATTTTAATAATATAAAATTTAAATAATTATTAATGAAAAGTTTAAATAAATCTTATTTTATTTAAATAATTTATATAATAATAATGATTATTGATAATTAGTTTAAAATAAAAATTAATTTATTTAAATAATATAAAATTTCATAATGTTTGTTAATAAATAGTTTAATATAAATATATAGTTATTTAAATAATTTAAAATTTCATTAAATTGAATATTTATTAGTTTAAAATAAATCTTATTTAATAAAAACAATTTCAAATAATCATTATGTTTTTTAATTATTATTATAAAATAAATGTTTTTTTATTTTAATAATTTATATTTTAATATTGCTTTTTGATAACAAAGTTAAAATAAATCTTATTTTATTTAAATAATTTAATAAAATCATAATGTTTGTTGATAATTAGTTATAAATAAATGTTATTTTATTTAAATATTTAGAAATACAATCGATTTGGGAAAATAAATTATAAATAAATTTAAAAAATTCAAATAGTAGCAGTTAACTTTGTGGAAACCCAGACAATATGGTACTTGTTTGAAAGAAAATATAAAATTAGCTGGACTTTACTATTGGCGGTACCCCTCTATCGCATTCCTGAAGCGAGATAACTCGACTTTAATTTCTGGTGATTTGTTTAGTTGATTTAATGGCAAAATTAAAGTCGAGTTAACTCGCTTCAGGAATGCGATAGAGAGGTACCGCCAATAGTAAAGTCCAGCTAATTTTAATTCTCTATCGAACAAGTATCATATTGGCAGAGTTTCTAGAAAGATAACTGCCACGAAATTAATATTTTAATATTTGAATTATAAATTATTTTGCCAAATCAAATGTATTTCTACAATAGTATAAAATTTCATTAAATTGATTAATTATAAGTTTTAAATAAATCTTATTTTATTTATATAATTTGAATAATAACTATGATTATTAATAACAAGTTTAAAATATATCTTATATTATTTTAATATTTTAAATTTGTTAAATAAACTTAAACAAAAAAAACTTTAATTAATATATTCAAAAATTGGTTTCCTCATATTACTAACGCATGAAGTATTATAATTTCCTCATTCTTAAATTTAATTTTATAATTAATATTATTATGACGTAAAGATATTAGAGTTAAGAAATATTACGAAAAAGCAGTATGATAAAATCAGTTTTATTCCATTTTTAAGCAAATTAATCAAAATTCTTGACTACAGTATTCAATATAAGGTTAAATAATCACATATTTATCGCACTATGAATGTACTAAATTCTGTAATAATCATAATGAGTTATTGTCAATGCATTTACTTTGCAAAAATAGAATTAATCTAGAAATAAAAAAAATTAGATTTAAAATTAAAACATAAATCACAGTAGTAAGTTAATCGAATTTATCATTATATACGAAAGCATTTAAAATTTTGCCATTTTTTGTTATAATATGTGTGTTTTTAATAATACTATTAAATTTATTGCAGATTTTATGATTTTAAATTATAAGGATTTCCTATTATTTTCATCTTTATCAATAATAATAATTTTAAAATAAATCTTATCTTATTTAAATAATTAAATATAATCATAATGTTTGTTAATAATTAGTTTTAAATAAATGTTATTTTATTTAAATAAATTGAATTTTCATTATATTGATTAATAATAAGTTTAAGATAAATCTTGTTTTATTTAAATAAATTGAATTTTCATTATGTTTATTAATAATTAGTTTTAAAAAAATCTTATTTTATCTATATACCTTGAATTTCAATTCAGAATTATTAATAAATGGAAGAAAGATAATTGCTTTATACTTTTATTTGAAAGTTTGTTAATTAGCCTTCTATAAGTCCAAAAAAATAAATATTTTTAAAATTTAAAAAGACTGTAAATTATTACATTAATTGCAATGTTTGTTACTGGTTAACTTAATCTATTTTATCATTCTTTTTATTCTTACTGTAATTTTGTTCAACACATATTTACAAAAAGATGTTAAAAAGAAGTCTATTCAAAGCTTATCGTTTTGGCTTAAAATTGTTACAAAAATTCAAGTTACAATTTTATAGAATTTGATAAAGTATTTTAATATAATACATGGGCTATAATCTTAATGATATTTATATATAACTTTATTTACATTTTGACTCAACCAGTCAAAGGAGTATAGAGCTCAAAGAATGTTTTAGATAAAGATAAAGACTAATTCTTACAAATTCAATAAAATTAACAAGAAATGTAAGAAGAAGCATATTTGACTGAAATATGGCCAAAGTCTAGACTCAAAATAAATATATTGCAAATTACAAGAATTTGGAAAAGCTAAAATATTGAATGAGTTCAATGTAAAAGATATTCAGATTGGTTTCTAATAAACTTAATTTTATTATTATCTTGTTTAATTGCTTTTTAATGTATTTAATGAATATTTTACTCAAAATCTTAGCATCAAGTTTTATTTTATAAAACTTAAATTTTTAATTTCTTAAAATAATGGGCATTTTTTATTATTTGATTAAATAATTTTTATATTTTAATTTAAAAAATTGAATATCTTTAAACGTAATATATATACTTCATTAATAAATAATAAATTTATTATCTTTTATAATAATGATATCTAATTTCTAAACTTTTATATTGCAACTATTCATATTATTTATAACAAAGTAAAAATCATAATGAAACTCACTTGTGAACACTGCAATGCAAAAATACTATTTTCTTAGACAATTTAAAATAAAGCGAAGACCCTCTCACTCAAGGAATAGCTCACAAAAATTGAATAAATTATTTTTGAATGGAAGTTTCAGTTTTACTGCAATAAATGCAGCAAATAAAATGCTATAGCTTATGATCATAGCTGAAAAATTAAAAAATAAAAAGGTAAAATGTGAGAAGGAAAATGTAACAAATATACTCCTATTTAGAAATATACAGAAGAAAGATGCTCAAATATTTTTCGATTTCAAAGAAATAATGAAATCTTTCGAAGCTAAGATTGAAAATAAAGTCATTTCTTTAATCACTTATATAAATCATGGTTATTTTAATAAAATCTTTCACTATAACCTTTCAATGTATTTAAATAGAAATAAAACAATTCCTAAACTATAATATTAATTTTATTTAATTTTCAAATAGTTCTAATGACCTTGTTTCAAATTAATGATTTATTTGATCTCTTTTATAAAAATATATAAATAACTAACCACCAAAGAACTCTTTTTTTATTTATATAAATTATTCATTATTTTTATTTATAATAATAAATATCTCTTTGAAATTGAGAGACTAAAGTAAAGTTTATTGTATTAGAAATTTTAAAGAATGAATTAATATCAAATTTTAAAATATTTTTAATTAGCCATTAATGATATTTAATCGATTTCTTTGTACATTTGAATTATGTTTTGTAAATGATTTGGAGATCCTTTTTGCTTTTCCTCAAATTTAATATTAATTGAGCAAATTTGAAATAGATTTGGCTATTAAAAAGCTTTATTGGACTCTCCATATTTATTAATTAATTTTTATGTATCGTTTGATTTAAGAATAGTTATTTATATAAATAGTATAGAGGCATTTCATTCTAAATATTTTCATTATGCTTTAGTTCCTTACAATCAATAAGCATTATTTTATAAGAATAATTTTGATTGTTATTTCAATTTATTTTAATGCTTACAACCAATACAAATTGAAACACAAAACAGTTTTGCTAACAGCTGTAATTTAATTTTTTTAGATTATTTGAAATTTATAAAATCTGATTTTGAGATAATTTTAGATTAGTATTATTAAAATGATGATAAATAAGTCTCTTGAGTTTGTTTATTAATGCAGTACAAATAAGTCGTTGTTAAGAATTAATATTTATTAGGCTATTTAATTTACCAACAATTTTTTCAATTGAATACGGCTCTCTTTAGAGAATATTATGATTTTGTACCATAATTTTTTGAAAAGAAATGAAAAATTTTATTATTTATTCTGGAACTATCATATCATAAATCCATTAAGCAAAAATATTTATAAGTTAATATTCTGAGGTTTCAAGAACCTCCTTTTTATTTTAGCCTCGAGCATACTGATGAAATTTGTTGCAGATAATTTTATTAAGATTTTGAATAAAAATTGGAAGTTAAAAATATAGGATTTAAGTACTGTTGATTATCAAAGAATGGTATTTTTATGCAACTACGGGAATGTATTTATAAAG
Organism: Oxytricha trifallax; assembly: GCA_000711775.1. Taxonomy (NCBI): domain Eukaryota; phylum Ciliophora; class Spirotrichea; order Sporadotrichida; family Oxytrichidae; genus Oxytricha; species Oxytricha trifallax. The sequence continues at coordinate 6,419 of ARYC01017679.1, forward strand.
ATTAGCTTTTCATAATATCTCTAAAAGTATAGGATACTTGACAAGCAATAATTTCAGAATTATCATTATATAAAACTGTCTGTTAATTTATTGCTTTGACTTCAATTCTAATAATTTTATATTATTGGAGTAAGCTCATTAATTTTAGTTTGGCTATTTTTTAAGTTAAATAAATTAAAGTGAATTATGCATAACCTTTGCAATAAAAGAGCGATTTATATTGAGAAATCTTTGAAATTCTCATTGAGGTTGTAACAGAAACTCCAAATGCAAAGTATATGTTATGTTTAAAATTCATTATTTGTTTTAATTAAAAAATGAATTATGCCTTTCTTTCCATAATTAATTGTATCATAAATCTTAGAGTTTATTTACTTTAGTTTTTATTAGGCGAAGGCTTTCGGTGTTTTCAGAGTAAAACAGCTAAAGTAAATAAAATAATTTGAGTGTTGAGTTAACACTCTAAATTTAAATAGTTATCAACTAAATGAAAATCATTAACAACTCACATTCAGTGAGGATTATATGGCATTGCAACAGTTTTTTTCCGACCTTTGAATTGAAGATTAAAGTTGATATTATATTTTGATAGATATTAAGTCATCTGTAATTATTTCTTCATATAATGTGAGGTATGTAAATTATATATTATTATTATTATTATTATTTAATTTTATAAAATTTCAAATTTCATAATGAAAATAATCAATCCTTTATTTAAATATTCAATTTATGCATATTTATTTAAAATTAAAATAAATAACATAAATATTAAAGTTAACTTTAAAATTTACATAATAAATTAAAATTATTATTATTTATGAGTTTTATTACTAAATTTAAAAGAAAAAATAGCGTTTAATTTAAGAGTTTTCTTGTTAAAAATTAAATAATGCTTGTTAATATTTTATATATTGAAAATTTTGTTTCAAATATAGAAATTAGTTGCTACTTTTTAAACTTAAAAAGTGTTATTAAGGGAAAAAAGAATTTTATAGGAGTTGCTTGATAAATTTTTATAATCAAATTGATTCTTTTATTAAAATCAGAACACTAGTTATCAATAAGTAAATTCTTCTTAGTTAATATAATCATTTAAGATCACTTAACTAAATTATATTAGATCTTACAATACATATTTATAAGTTATATATCAATCTAATTATTTTCAAAGAATTCAACTTTTTGATGATTATTGGATTGCTTTGATTTTTTATACTAATCAATAGTAATAATTGCCCTTTATAATTAATGAATCCAAGAATCAATTAACTTAGACTACTCAAAAGAAGCTGAGACTTACAAAGAATTTACAATTTTAAGCTATTTCTGTAAATTTTGTTTCGATTTACTTAAAATTTACAATTAATCAAAAGGATTTTATAGAGTAAGGTATTTAAATTAGCTAAGTATGTTTAAAATATTTATGAATGTACCAAATTGTTATAATCTCAATCATTAAACTTTTTAAAAAAATTTGTTTGATAGTAAATTTTAAGTACTTCTCTATTACAAAAGGGTGTAATGAAATATTTTCTTTTTAAAAAAATCCCATTTAAATTTTACAACTCTCTCTTATGGAAAGTTTCTTTAAAAAAAGTTGAAGTCTTAAATTTTGTTCTTAATGTAAATTTTATCAGTTTGCCAAATCGTTACTGAAATTTTGCACATATTTCTTATCTATCATTAAACTTGCTTTTCATTTAATAAGATATTAATTTTTAATTGTTCATTGAATAAGTTTTTATTTTTACTTGAGTTAATATCCATTGGAAGTTTTAACTTATTCAATATTAGCAGAAGTAGCTATAAATTTATGTTCTCTCATCTCTGATTGACTAATTATTTAATAAATGATACTTTAGAATCTATTATTATATTTTATTAAAAATATCCATCATGCTAAAATTCAAAATAGTTAAAGAGTTTGTATTAATAATACTGTCATAAAATTAAATGTTTAAGTTGCATCTTAATTCAAATGGTGTGCTTAAAAATATATATTTCATTGAAAGTTAAATTATTATTAATGAAATTCCATTTTATGATAGTTTTTTAGACATAATTCATTTTATTTATAAAAGGAAAAGTATGCAAGTTCATACAAAATACCTTTAAAAATTATTTTATACAACTAATAATATTTGAGATATTTGTTAATGTAGTTGAAGAAATTGAAAATGAAATTGTATTTAGAAATCTTTAAAATTTAAAAATCAATTGACTTCATTAAAATAAAAATATAGTATGATCAGAAATACACAGAAAATTTAACAAGCAAAATAATTTATACATTTTTAATAAAAGCCATAGGCATAGTTAGGTGCGATGAAGAAATTTCAGTTTAAAAAAATGTTTATAAAATAATTTAAATAATATTAATTAATTAATCAATAGGTAGAGGACAACTAGAGATAAATTATAAAATAAACTCTAATGCTTTCTAATGAAAGTTTTAATAAAGTTCTAAAATGGGTTAAAATCGAAAAATAATCTTCTGGTTCAGAAATATCTCTTCAAGATTATTAATATTTAAATTTTAAATTGAATATCGATGAATATTATATATGGATTTAAATGTCTATAATAATTTATTCTCGTAAACTTTATCACATTTGCCAATTTTATTCAACATTATCCAAAATTTTAATGTTAAAATATACATTTTATATATTTATTTCCAATAATTATATAATTTATAATAGTTTAACAAATTAATATAAGCAAATGATGATTATCCTTTAAATTCAAATTAAAACACTTATAATTATTCGAGTTTTAAATTGTCAAATATGATCTCTCCAACTCTTTTACTAAAGCTACTAAAATATCTGAATTTGAATAAATCATTTTGCTAGCTATTGAACAATTTTGTATTTATCATCTCAATCTCTTGATATTAAAGCTTTTATTTACAATATTTATAAGTATTATTTAATCCCTAGATCATTTTAAATATAAATTCTATTTTATAAGCCAAATATTATGAAAAACACCAGTTTATAATATAATTTATCTTTTATTTATTGTAAATAATTTGTGGCCATTTAATTGTAATCATTCATGATAATTTTAATAATGACTTAAATTATTAATATATTTTTAATAAAGTAGGAGAAATTTCCTATCACCGTGCGGTTTGCACTCTCTTACGGATGAATCTGCCATCTTCGGCTTCCAGCATTAAATTTATATTAAAACTTACTTAACCCTATACAAAAGATATTTTAATCTAATTTCAAGCTTTATAATTATCAATTCACATTATATATTCTAAGATATGCAGCAAATATTATCTAGATAATAATATATTTTATTTTTTTATTTTTTTCAAGATAAATAATTGCAATTGATGTCAAATATGAATAATTATACATAATTAATGATAAAATTTCGAGAAATTTATAAAAATCTTATATTTTTATGTATGAAGCAGGGTGCTTACTGCTTTATATAAATATACATTTATGGAGTAGAAAACTTCAACTTCCCTAGTTTATTTTATATTGTTTATTGAACCAGAATTAAATTAAATACTGTTACTCTATATTTTAACTATAAAAGTTTAAAATAAATATATATTTTATTTGTTAAAAGGTTTATTATAAATAAATATCTTAATCATGCCGCTGATTTTTATTTTTTAATGATTAAGTATTTTTTAACCTTTTAATAAATATTTGTACTTATTCATTTTTAAATATAATTAGTAATTTATTATTCATTGGATCAAAAATATATAGACTTGAATTAAAGTTAGAAATTATTTTTATATATTTTTTTAATTTTATGTTGACTTAAAAGACTCATATTAAATTTAACAAACTATCAAATCATATTCTTAATTTAGAACTATTTAACATATAATAATATATTATATAGGCAATTTTAATCATATAATAATTTTATTTAACTTTTTCTTTTATTATTTAATTTTAGTAATCTATCTACTTTAACTTCATATTATTTGATGAGATAATCATTTAAAATTGTTTAATTTCTTAAGTGTATTAACATCTATAATTTTTTAATTAAATTAAAGATATTAATGAGATTACTTGCTAAATAAATATTTAGCAAATTAATTATTTTTTAAGCTTTTAATTTGGTTTAAATAATTATTAATTTTATAAATTTTTCTTTTATTATTTATATATTATTTAATTCGTTATTAAATTAGTAATAGGCAAATTTTATTGCATTTGCCAATAATTTGTCAAAGAAATAAAACAATCATTATTATATAGAATTTTTAGTATATTTCTTTGAATATAATTTTCTAAGGATATATATTTTTATTTATTTAAATATAAGGGGGGGGCGAAGTTTCCTGCCCCAAAATTTTATATGCACCCAAGGGGGAGTTTCCTGCCCCATACATATTAATATGTAATTTTTATAATTTTCAAAGAATCTTTATCATCAATTATGATGTAGTTTTTTTTAAATTTAGCTTCAAATATCATTTCTACCTTGAAAATCAATTTAAAATTTAATGAAAATTACATTAAATATTAAAAAAAACACTTATTTTAGCCTTGTCAATAATATATAATTTGATAAAGAATAATTATGTACCTTGAAAATTATATAATAATAAATGTTGTATAGTTCTTGGTTATTGAAATTGAAATTTATTAGTTTCTATTAAATTTATTGCAAAAAACATAAAATTTAATGTTGGGCGCAGGAAACTTTCCCCCCAAATATAATAATATTCATCACACTTTAATGATTTTAATTATTTATTTATTTATAAATATTTTATTAACATAAAAATTAAAATAAAAATTAAATTTCCTTAATCTAGCATCAAGAATTTGGGTAATAACTCTAAGAGCGGGGAACAAAAATTTTTTCTCATAATATTTTTATTTGAATAACAATAATGGAAGAATTATCATAATGTAATATAAATATATACACTTAGAATTCAAGTAAAAAGTAACACTCTGTATTTAAGAATTACAAATTATAAGGAAAATTGATGAAAAAATTGAAAACCCTAATAATTGTTTTAATAAAAATTAAATCATTGATTCTCTCTTAGGTAATTAAAGTTTATAGGCAGCTATAATTGAGCTTGTATGACTTTAAAAAAATAAAAATATGAACAAATTACTTTAAGTTGCATCTTCCTCTGGGGCTTTTACCTTAGAATTTAAATTTATAAAACAATTTTATTTAACCTAATAATTGGGAAGATTATTTAACAAATTATAATTATTAAATTATAATAAAAATACAATTCAATTTATTAAAAGATGCAAAAGATTTAAAAATGTAACATATGCCAGGAAAATAAAGACCTGTTGAACTTATACAACAAGAAGTAGTATGCTTGTGATAATTTTTATAATTTTAATAAAGATTACATGGATAGTATCGATCATGAATTTTTCAAAATTAAAATTAGTAATTAATAATCAAGATAACAGAATAAAATTAAAAATTTTAAGATTAAAAGATAAAATGGGTTTTAGTTCAATGATTAACTTTCAGAACCTCTCTATTTTTATTTGTTTCTTAAGCATTTTTTGTGTTACAATTCCATAAAAATTCAAACTTATCATTCACAACCTTCTCAATTCTTCATCTTCATTAAGCACTACATCTTGAATATTGAGTATAATATGTGATTGTTATTTTAGTATTTTATTTGTGCTAAAGCTTTAATGACTTGAATTTCAAGTTTTTTTAATACCCTACATTGTATATTTTAAATGAAACTTATGATCTAGTCTTCGCTCGATAAGAAAATAATCAGAGAAATTAAAATAAAAATAAATAAGAAAAACTATTCAAATCACTCAGATAAATAACTTTAAGAAATATTTTCATTTTGATATTTCATTTTCTCCATTTTTATAATAAAGGGATGATTTAAATTTTTTTTTAATTATTTATGGCAGGTATTTGTATTTTACTCTTTTGAAATTCCTATTGTTTTGTATTTTATCAATATTATGTATAGCAAAGATATATAATTTTTATGTGACAAATGTTACAGAAATGAACTTTTATAGAAAGTTTTTATGCAATTTGACTTCATTAAATTAAATTAATAACATAATTAAATTATTGACCATAATAATTAGTTTGAGTAATATTTTCAGGGGACATCAATTATTCATTAGGAAAATATTGAATATGTCAACAAAAAATTAAGATAAGTAATTTAAAATGCAAATTCTCCGATCGAATTTATTAATAATGTATTCAAATAGGCTTAATAGGACATCAATACTAATTTGTAATGTGACATAGAATAAGGAAACAAAGGTTTAGAAAAGATTAGATAAATAAAATTTAATTTATGAATTAATTTAAAAATTTAATAGAAAAAAATATATTCAATGTTCTGCATTTTTTAATATATAAATTCCGAAATTTGAATTAAACGAGAAATTAGACTCTTTAAATAAAATTAATAAACAAGTGTAATTCGTTATTTAAGATCCTAAAATTAAAGGAAAGTAGAAAATTATTAAAAATTAAATAATTATATTTTGTAAAATCATATTAAAATTTAATAATTATATGTTCATAAAAATAACTCATATAATATACATTCTATAATATAGTATAGTAATTAAATTAAGTTTATTGAATTTAAGCAAATAAATTAATTGTATTTAGCTGGCTTATTTTATTTTAAATATTAATATTTTTTTTAAATTATTAATAGTATTTTAATATAAAAAAATAACAATTCTTTGGCTTAATGCATATCACTCATTTAAACTAATAATATATAAAATAATTATGTTTAAATATATATAAAAATATTGCCCTTTCTTTCATTTTAAATAATCAAAATATGTAAGATTCAGTCAAAACCCCTTAATGAGGTTTATAAGTTCTTTGATTTGTTGGGAATTTGAAAAGGGGTTATTAATAGGTTTTAATGTGAAATATATAGTAAATGTATTTAATTTAATCACTAAAAATGCACTTTAGGATCATATGTAGAGGTCTGAAGTTTATTTTACTTAACCAGAACTCTATTGCTTTATTGATATGTCTGATCTTGAGTTTGTTTTTAGTATTATTGACTCTGACATTTGTTTCATTGATTGAGATATTCTTTTTTTGTCAATAAATTGCTTTATTCTTTGTTTAGTATCCTTCTCGCACTTTGTAGAGTAGTAATCGTTGCGAGACATATCGCATTCTATTATTATTATTGCTGCTAAAGCCCACACATCCCACTAAAAATACCATCTCTCCAGTCTTCTCTTTCTGAATAGTACCCTTGAGTTCCCATTACAGTTCCAAGCCTTGATACTTCAACTCTTTAGGCTATATTAAAATCGATTATTGCTACCTTACTGGGGAAAAGTAATTATTATATATTCTGGCTTCAAATCTTTGTGAAAAAACCCTAACTTGTGAAGCTCTCTTATACCTTGCATGGTCTGAGTTGCTATTTATACAAACTACTTATGATTCCTTTTGATCTGTAATGAATTCTCTTAGGATCATTTCATAGAGCGGGAGTCTGAAAGCAACATGATCCTTGGCAAGGAGAACAGCATCTAGTTTGATTAAGTAGCTACACTCTTTGAACTTTGCTTGAGTAAGTACTTGATACTCATTTGTAAACTCCATCTAGTATTTATCATCACTTAAGAGATAGTTGAAGGGATACACCTTGTATGAATACTGATGATCATTGATAACTCTTATCAAAGGAGTCTTCAAATATAAGGTAGCTTTAAAGGGAAGTGTCTAGGTCAATTTAGACAAAACAGGAATCTTTTTATATTGAATTTTAATCATGATCTTTGTGATTTCGGATGCTAGTAGGTTGCGTGATTTCCTCACATATTCTAATTCACTAGCTTGTTCAAGCTCTACAAGTTTCGAAGATCATCTTGCTTTTCTTTTGTTTAGTAGCTTCAATTCATCTTCATGTTTTTCAATCTCTAAATCTTTCTTGTGAGCTTTTAAAAGATGCTTCCTTAAATCTCTTGTACGAGAATACTGCTTTTGGCAATCGAAGCAATCATGCTTTCCGTCGATTTCATCATGCTTTAAGTATACTGTTGGCTTGGCTTCTCAATGATCTTTCATATGCCTATATCAACTTGATTTATGAGTGAAGTCTCTATCACACTTCTCAGAAAAGTAAATCTCTACTTCTTTAGTTTTTACAGGAATTTATTATTGCCTTTCTCCTCCTCTCTGTCCCAACACACTAATTTGCCATTTATTTTCTATCATTAATTTCTATTTTAATAACAGAGAACTCAAGTGATAGAACCGGTAGTTCCTTAAGAAAGTTCATCTCACAGCTATCACACTTTTTATTACTGCCAAAGGTAAGTCTCATTTAGTTTGATGGAAGTGCTGTTCTTTTTCTTAAAATTAGCTAAAATTGCATAATTATAGGTAGATTAATTAATTTAATCAAGATAACACATTTCTCTGTATTTATATTAATATTTATATATTTTTAGGTACTCTACCGCATTTGACTGTTTTGCGGTAGAGTACCTTAATTATATTAATTATCAATATCAAATAAATTAATTTTAAATGCTTTTATTAATTATGACATTTAGTTTCTATAAAAAGTAATATATAAATATAATATTAATAAAAAACAAAAATAAATAAAAAATATTGCTGTATAAAGCAACAAGGCATATAGAAAAAATTATTTGATATGTTTAAAATTAAATAATTATAACTCACTATTATTTTACTAATTATAAATTACTTTTATAGAAACTAAATGTCATAATTAATAAAAGCATTTAAAATTAATTTATTTAATGATTAATATAATTAAGGTACTCTACCGCAAAACAGTCAAATGCGGTAGAGTACCTAAAAATATATAAATATTAATATAAATACAGAGAAATGTGTTATCTTGATTAAATTAATTAATCTACCTATAATTATGCAATTTTAGCTAAATGTTAGCGCTCATATTTAAATTTGAATTTAAAATTATAAAACTGCCTCTATAACTCAGAGCTCATAAGATAGCTTTTTAACCTTATAAGTTTTAAAGGAGGTTTTTAAAGTATTAGCAAAGAAAAATGAACACTAATAGACGATCCAGCTCTAAATATTGGTGAGAAAGTAACCATTATTACTATCAATAATAAGTTGATTTACAGCACGTACCGATTTAGGAGGTGCACCAAATTAAGTACGTACCAATTTAAATTAAAAAATATGGAACTATAACAGTAGAATTGATATCAATCTCTCATATTTGAAACCAGTTCTCAAAGCCTTCTCCATATCCTTCTTAGAGGTTGACCTCCTATTATAGGATGCCCATATTTAATAGTAAGTTTTACAGAAGTATATAATTGAAATCAATAAACTTAAATTTGAATTTCATTTCTTATATCTGTAACCAAGATGGAGTCAATGAATGATGCAATGAAAAGAGTGCAAGCACAAGAATTGATTCAAAGATTTAGAAGCAAGGAAGTTTTGCATCGCTACCTGGTACGTCGAGGTAATGAACTCATAGTAACTGATTTTTATTATGTAGTTGGTTTGTTCCTGCCAACTATGGAAGGCACTAAAATTTCAATTCTAAGAGCAATACTCTACTAAGAAAAGAAAGCATTGAGAACTTAATATGTAAAGCTTGCAGAGATTCCAAATTATCCTGAAATCTCAGTGACTAACTTATATAATGATGCTATGAATGACTCAGAGGTTTCGCAGTATTTGCCTACTAAAAAGCAATTGTCAAATAAACTACCCGAAAAAAACTATTTCTTTGGCACACTTGCAACAATTAAAGGAGATTACTTGAAAGAAATTATTCAAGAATCTCATAAGAAAAGGTACAGCATCTCTTCAGAAGATAAAGACAAACAGGGGATCAAGATAAGTGAGAGCTGGCTATCAGAGCTGCAGAAGCACCCTTATATTTCAAGTAAGATTTGTAGCTTAACTCTTTAGAAAAGTCTGGTACTGCCATCTTTTTTTTAGAAATATAATTAAATGTAAAATTTAGGGAATAGGATTCGAAACAATTTCAAGGCTGTAGATTTAATAAAATCTTTGGGAAATGTTATAATGAAAAAAATATTTTAAGTCAAACTCCTAAACTGCTTTTGTAAATAGAGAGAAATAGCTCAATATATAAAATCAAGAGCCAACTTTTAGATTAATAAATTTTTATTTTATTAAAATTGAGAGACAGTGGACGAATACTATTCTAGTCTAATATATAAATAAGAATTAGAACTATGGAAATATATTGAAAATTTGAAGTAATAGTTTTTAAGAATTAATATGCTTAAGTTAAATTAGAAGAATATAGAGCTAATTTTAGAATTTAGAACATCTAATAAATTACAACGAATCATCGAGAAACTTAGATATAGCTTGAAAATGATATTTAAGCAACTTGAATTTTAGCATTCACATATTTATAGTTGAATGTAGGCAAATTGATAAAATATGTATAAATTAAAGAGCAATCAACTTAAATATAGATAAAATTTTAGGAAAACTTTAAGATTTATATTTATAATAAAAATTTAAATGAATGACAAAATAAATAAGTACTCCAGAATTAAAACTGTTAAGTGAAGTATGGATTAAATATAGATTAAATAATTTTATTGTCAAAAAAAGAATAAAGATTGAATCTTAATTTTTTTCTTGGAACTGGATTTAAATCAAACATAAAAAATAAATCATTGCATTTGAGGGAGACAAAATATCTCTGATTTAATATAGAATAACTTAAATTACTAAATAAGCTGCAAGGAAATAAAAAGGATAGTAAAGATGATAATAATCATTGCTGCCTCTTATCCAAGATAAGCATTAGATGACATACTTGGGCTACTTAGGAGAGCAAGATTCAAGTGGTATAACAAAAACAAGCAAATAAATTCGTTGAATTAAATTATCTAAAATTCATTAAATATACATTAAATTCCCATAAAAGCTCCGTTTTCTCTTCTAATCCTAATAAGACCCCAACTATACCTTACAAATCAAATCACTAAATCATCTAATTGAGGGGTTTTGGGATTTGATTCAATTTTTAGAATTTTTGTAAATCATTTCATTTAATTTTCATCTCAATCAAAAAGTTCTATGAAACCTAAAATATGAATTTCTTAAAATCTTTAGTTTTTATTTTTTAAAATCAGATAATAGATTAATATAAAGCAATGAAGACAAACATTCTTATGGAGATTTAAAGTTAAAAAATATTTATTCTTAAATATTTCAATAATTGGTGAATTTTATTTTATTTAAATGCTCCATTAATATTTATCTTTTTTTGTTATTTTTATAATTAATAGTTTATAATTTTTATGATTATTTAAAATATTCAAATTAAGACATAATTGTTAATTTCAAAACAATCTTAATAAAAATAAAAAATAAAATTATATATAAGTTAAATACACACTTGTAAATTCTTAAATTAACTTCGTAAACTGCACTTTGCACAAATTTTAAATTATGAAATGCTCCAGTCAAATGCATAATTTTTATAATTAATAATGCTTTCTTAAAAAAGTTAAAAACTATTAATAGCGCAATTAGTCAAGGGAATAAAAATTATCTTTTAATATAAATAAGAGTAATTGATGTTTATTAATATAATATCAATCAATTTTACAACACATCAATTAATATTGCCTTTATAATTCTTTTAAATTAATAATCTTCTATTTTTAATTAATATATTTAAAATTTTGCTTGAATTAATTCAATTAGGGTTATAGATAAGGCTATTTATTTGAAAGACTTTTTTATCTATATCATTTATCGACTTAGTATATGTTTCATAAACAATTGAATAATTTGCTTAGAATATGTTAGTATTAATCACTATTTTACATCTAAATTTCATGAAATAAATCTTTGATTCTTTTCGATTATTTAAATATTAATCAGTTAAAAAATCAAAACAATTTGGAATTAATTGTTTATATTTTCCATGATCTTTAAAAAATATCTTAAAATTTTAATTTCTTAATTATAAGATCCACACCTCACATGTTACAAGGCAAATTAATAAAACTTTAATAATTATTATAATATTTTTATACAATTAAAATTAATAGTGAATAAAATAGTACTTTGAATCTTTTAAAATATTGAATTAATCATATTCTAAATAATTTAGTCAAAATTTAAATTTTGCCACTTTCTATATAAAAGCTTTTATAAATAAAACTCATTGCAATATTTAATAAGTTATTATAATAAATGTGTATTATAGGTATTTGTTTTTTAAATTATTCTAAAGTTTAAACGAAAAAATAAAATTTATATAACTATTAACTGAAACTTATAATTAGTATTTATTGGAAATAAATAATTTAATTGATAGAAATCATAAATTTTAATATTTCAATCAATTTAATTCTTATAAGACTCTTACTTCTTCTCTATATAAAACTTGAATGCTAGTTCCAATGGATCATCATGATATTTTATTGAAATTTTATTAATTTTAGTGAAAAAAATTAAGTTATAATCTCGCTTAATTTAAAATTTCTGATCAATTGATTGATTTTTAATTGAACATATTCATTTTTAAAAAGATTTTTGAATTTATAAAATTTTCATATCAAATTGGTTGAAATTCTCATATATATATATATATATTTATATATTTATATATATATATATATCAGCAGCAGAATTAGCTTTAAATCATTTATTATAAGCATTTATTTGAAATTATTGTTTAAAATCTGTTTTTTTGAATATTTTATTAATAATACCAGATAATATTTAATATGTAACAAGTAATTTAATATAAAGTCTTAGCTTCTGTTTGCATTACATCACAGCATTTATACATATTTAATTTAAAAGTGATATATAAAATATTTATAGTTAGCACAATGATATTCGTTTCCTAATTATATAATATGAAATACTAAATAAATATTGAAGAAATAGATTTGATTTGGAAAATAAATTTCAATTAATTAAATATATAATATTAATAATATGTGGCAGCTAAATTAATATTTACTTGTTCGACAGGGAGTTCAAAATCAGCTGGCTTTATTATGGCAGTACAATCAAAACCCCAAAACCATTTCAGTAGTTTGATTGAGTTTTTGATGGATAAAAGTAGACTATTAGTGCATACTTTATTAGGGTTTTAATAGGGTTTATGTAGGGGTTTAATGTTTAAATATTAGTAATTTAAGTGAGTATAACAAGCAAGTTTTTAAAATATTTCACACAAACATAAGATTAGAGTCATGTGGCAGTTCCCTGAATCTTATCTTTCTAAGTAGATGTTTGATTGCTTCTATTGTTTGTTAATTCTCTTAGCTTGGCTTGATAATAGTTGAGTATGCAAGTTCTCTGAGACCTCCATTGATTTTATTTTTATCGAGATATTGCTTGATTCTCTGCTTAGAATCTCTCTCAACCCTGCAGCTAAAGTAATCGTTTCTTGGCATGTCGCTCTCTATTATTATTACTGCTAGAGCCCAGATATCCCATTAAGTGTCTCCATCTCTCCAATCCTATCTCTCTGGAAATATCCAGGAGTGCCGTATACATTTCCTTAAGCAGAGGCTTGCACTCTTTGAGCTCTGTTAAAGCCAATAATATAAACTCTAAGAGGCTGAAAGTTCATCATGATGTTCTCTGGCTTTAAGTCTCTATGAACATACAAGCTTGTGAAGCTCTTCAATACCCTCAACTATCTGCTATACTATTTAGCTAACATATCTCTGACATCTATTGTCAGATAAGAATTCTCTGTAAGTCATTTCTAGTAAAGGAAGCCTGAAGGCTACATGATCTTTTCCAAGTAAAATAGCATCAAGCTAGATGATATGCCTGCACTCATTTAACTGTGCCTTTTAAAGAGCATAATACTCATTAGCAAATTCCATTTAGAACTTGTCATCAGCAAGGAAGTAATTGAAAGGATAAATCTTGTAAGCATAATAGTCATCAGTAATGACTCTCTTCTCTAGTTTATCTTCAAGAGTGAGGCAGCTTTCTAGGCATGAATCTAAGTCAATAATTTTTAATATAGGAATCTTCATTGCCTCTATTTTAACCATGATTTTATTGATCTCAGAGACTGGAAAGTTCTTGAATGCTTTCTTCATTTTAACTTACTTCTACACTTCAACTCTAAGAGACTCAACTGGATTTCTTGATCTTCTCTTTTAGAGGAATCTATTCCCTGTAGATTCATGAATAAAGACAAAACTTTAATTGTGCTTTTTCTATAAGTGCACTTTGAAATCTCTAGTATGAGAATATGGCTTCTCACAGAACTCACAGACAGACTTCCCATCTTTCTTTTAATGCTTGAGATATAACCTTGGCATATCGTTGTGTATAACACTCAAGTGTCTCTTATAACTTGACTTGTAAGGGAAAACCTTATTGCATTCTTTGCATTAATAGTCAACTTTGGCTGGTATTTATTAATGCTTATGGCAGGTTGTTTAACCTCCTCCTAAATTCGCAAAGCTTCTTTGATAACCTCCTACTTAACTTATATTTAAATCTCAAAGCTAGACTGTCAAAGCTGTCATAAGTAGGCTCCCACTGAGTACAAGCGTCTCTGGTCTCTACTTTTCTTGGTTGCTGGAATGATAACTTTTATTGGTTTGATCCAAGAAATGCCGCTCTTCTTAACAGGTTAGCGCTCATTTAAGTTTGCTGAATATTTTATTATAATAATGATTAAATTCACCTAGGTATGCTATAATAGTCGAGTATAAGACACTCTGGTAGATTCTTTGTTGAGAGGTAAGAAAATTAACTAACCATAAAAGTCTGTAAGTTGACATATTTTATGAGAATTTTATTCGTTTTAGTAAATTAAATTACTCCTAATGAAGTTTTGTTTCTCTAGGAGGTTTTCCAAATCAAATTTGAACTTAATTTGGAGGTAAAATTATTAAGCATTTATAAATTTAATCTGCTCCTAATTAAGTTTTAACCTTTAAAATTAAACTCCTAATAAAGTTTGAACTTAATTTGGAGGACCTCCTAAAATAATTAAAGATTATTAGGAGCATTTTAATGGAGATAGTTTGATAAAAATGGAAATCAATCTGTGAAACTTGGAGCAGGTTTTTCAATGCTTTTCCGCATATCTTTTCAAGGTTGACCTCCAGTAGGTCCTCCCTATTTAGTAGTAAGATTTTAATAAACTTAGAATGGATTCCATAATTTTAAATTTCATTAACATTTCTAGAAAGAGGAAGCAAGATGGAGTCTATGAATGATGCAATGAAGAGAATTTAATCTCAAGATTTAATAGGAAAATTTCGAAGTAAAGAGGACCTCTATAGATATTTGGTATAGCAAGGTAAGTTCTTAAGTAAGATCAATAAATCCATTATAGTTTGATTGTTCTTGCCGACTAAGGAGGGAACTAAAATCTCATTCTTAAAAGCCTTACTGAGTGAAGAGAAAAAAGCTTTTAAGCCTAATGAAATTAGGATGATAGAGATACCTAACTACCCTGAAATTTCAGTAACAAACCTCTATGATGATGCTATGAGTGATCCAGATGTTGCTCTCTACCTTCCATCAAAGTTGCAACTCCCTAATAAGTTGCCAGAGAGAAACTTTTTCTTTGGTGTTCTTGCAACTCTGAACCCTGAGTACTTAAATGAAGTTATTTAAGAAGCTCATAAGAAACGCTACAGCATCTCTCCTGAAGAAAAAGAGAAGCAAGGTATTAAAATC